>JAOYMZ010022394.1:0-18098 GCA_025802335.1 Pinguicula primuliflora
CTTAATATGACACTACTCGTTACAACAAGGTCGCACGAATCACTTCTCGTATGAAGCATGAGAAATCAATAAATATTGATAACACAACGTAACCTAGGCTATTGTGCTAAAGGAATAAGTGTGCTAATAGATGAGATATTACGGCCTCTGTGGCCTAGTGGGAGCTGTTGGGCCTTAAATGTTAATTAATTAGTTTAATTAACTTAACCTAAGCCCACTACCCACTTAAGCCCACCTAACCTCTATATAAAGGCACCTAGGCCTAAAGGATACATACTCTCTCATTCTACTCATGTGTTGAGAATCAGAAACATAAGATTTCTCTGTTTGCGTCTCAATCATCCTCCGGGGAAGAGATTTAATTCGTGAACACCAAAGAGATTTTCATAGCATCTTTCAAGCGTGATTTCTACAGTCCGGGTAAATATAATTTCCTACCAAGCTTCTGCAATAATCAAGGTACATTCGTTGTACATATTTATTAGATTCGTTCTACTACAAATGATATAGATCTACAACTCCCAACAAACAAGACAACCCAAAGGAAAAAAATAACGGCAAGTTTGAGTTTTTTTCCCGAACCAGTAAGGAAAAATGGTCAAAAAGGTGCTCCCTTGTTCAAACCAGATTCAACTGGGCAAAGAATGCTTTTTCTGTACGAAAGCTTTTATGGAGAAGAACTGGACAGAACAGAGCTCTGAGCCCAAATATGCTCGTTTACTGAGTAGTGAAGAAAACGTTCGAGCAGAACATAAACTCCAAAAGAGAAAAAGAATAGTACAGGAGGAGAGTGTTGTGCGCAGCGGATAAAATAATAATAATTGAGAAATCTGGTAGGTGCAGAAAATAAATGGACACCGAGAATTTAACGTGGTTCACCCTTAATTTTGGGCTACGTCCACGGGACAAACTCCGAACAATTCTTCCACTATAAAATAGTAGGTACAAGAGAGTCTTCTCTAGAACTTCTAGAGGCTAACCAACACCGGAGATCTACCCAAAAATATTTCCCCAATATTTTTGTCACTCCCACAATTTAGGAACACCATAAATAACTCAAAACTCTCTGTTCCTTATTTTCTCTCGTTGGTGTTGTTGGTTCTGAGAACTGAAGAAATGCCTCTATATATAGGCAAGGGATTGCAGAAAAAAACACGTACATATATAGGCAAGTGATTGCAGAAAAAAAACACGTATAGGCAAGTGTATGCACTGTACTTATTCCTGCCGGCTGCAAATGTTGAATTCTCCACATTGAATTCATGAACGTTTCCATGTGAACCCCTCCACATGTTGATGCCATGTTCATTGTTGATGGCCCCTCCATGTTGAATGTAAGAGGGACTTATCACAACAGAGAGAGAATATGACTTTGATTAACTATGATTAACTATTATGGAGGTATCGTACATCTTACCCTCCCCAGACCTTGCCTAAGAACGGGATTTACTGGGTATGTTTGGTTTGGTTTGGTCCCTACTAATTTTTACAACCAATCAAACAATTGATTTTGTACACCACCTTAGTACAAAATTGGACTCCTAAACAATCAATTTCTGGAACATAAGCCATGATAATACAATAATATTTTGTTAACATTATTGTAAAATGTATCAAGTTTTTTTTGTTATTTTTTTTGGGTAAGTAAGTGTGCTTTTATTGTATACTTTTTTTTTGTACATATTTATAATTTGTGGCCCACCATTTTATGAGTTACAAATAATTGATGGGCTCTCTTTTTCACTCACCAAATCCGGAGGCCCAATTTGTGATTGGCTCTAAGCAGCAATTATATTTTAATCTGGACCAGTTCTCGCATCTTCTCTTGGTCTGGAGTTTCTTGGCGGAAGATGGCTGAGTTTCTTAATTTCCATACTTCCCAAACTATATGTTGCCAGAATATAGGCCATAATTGTCTCAATTTCACCGGCATAGTGTCCCCGTCGCTCTGGGTAATCATTTGCTACAAGGATTGCGGCACTTGCACTTGGATTTGCAGCCATTCGAAGCATCTCTCCCACAATTTGTAGGAGATAGGGCACAAAAGGAATAGGTGCACTGCCGTTTCGTGATCTTCCTGGCATAGAGGGCATTGGACTGCAGCCATTGTTATCCCTCTTCTGATCAAGTTGTCTGCTGTCGGGATTCTGTTGTGAGCCAATTAGAAGGCACTCAGTTTGGCAGGTAAGATCTTATTCCATGATTTTTCAGCAAGTGAATTCTCATCTTCTACATTCCACCCATCTTGCATTAAACCTCTGTATATTTCAACTGATGGATATTTCAGAAGATTAGCAATGCGCCAGTGCCATGAGTCCGGCTCCATTGTCTGATTTGGAGCTGGTTCGAGCTGGTTTTGCAGATCAGTCAGTTCCAGTTGCTCGACATCATTGGGGTTACAGTGCCATAACCAAGCCCACGACCAGGTACCTTGCCATCTTCCTTTTTCAGTTATCACAGCTTCTTTATCTACTGTAAGTTGGAAAATGTTAGGATATCTTTGAGAGAACGATTTATCACCCAGCCAATTGTCCTGCCAAAATTTTATGTTCCTGCCATCGCCCAGATCTATCTTCATACAGGATTGAAACCACTCTGATGATAGAACATGTTTGTGAATGTCTCTCCACCAAGTAGACGCTTTAGCAGTCGGTTTTCTCATCCTTGGAGATAATGAGCTGTAGATAGATTTGATCACTTGCAGCCATAGCCCTGTCTCTTCTGTTGCCAGTCTAAATCCCCATCTGCCCAGTAAAGATTTGTTGAAAATCGGCAGGTCTTTGACTCCAAGGCCCCCTCTACTCTTAGGTTGGCACACCACTTTCCACTTTACCCATTTAATCCTCCTTCTGCCTTCTGTTTTCTCCCCCCATAGGAACCTACTAATGATGCTGTGCATTTCCTTGATCACTCCTAGTGGGGCCTTGTAGATTGATAGATAGTAGAGTGAGATTATCAGTGTGATTCTCCCCCTAATGAGATGTATTTCTTTTCCCAGCCACTTAGCCTCTTCCTTAGAGTCTCAATAACCGGTTTCCAAGTCCTTTGAAGTCTTGGGTTTGCCCCTACTTGAACTCCAAGATAGATGAAAGGAATCGTACCTGAACTGCATCTCAATATATTCACCTGCTCATTCTGTGTTGTCTGTGATGTTTATGGAAAATAGCCTGCTTTTAGTATAGTTCACTTTAAGCCCTGACACTAGTTCAAAGATTTTCAACAACCTTTTCATAATCCTTGTGTCCTCTAATGTCCCATTTCCAAAGAGTATTGTGTCGTCAGCGAATTGCTGGTGAGAGATTTGAATGCCTTGTTCACCCACCCTGAATCCTTCAAAAACAGCCTGCTCCTTTGCTCGTTTGATCAGTAAGTGTAATCCTTCTGCAACAATTGTAAATAGAAAAGGAGATAAGGAGTCTCCCTGTCTAAGACCTCTAACCATTTTGAATTCTCCACATGAGCTCCCATTCGCCAGTATGGACATATAGGCCGATTCAATGCACCCTTTCTTCCAAGATAACCATTTAGGACTAAATCCCATGACACTCATTAGATTCCATAGGTACTGCCAGCTAATACTATCAAAGGCTCTCTGAAAATCCACTTTGAGAATAGAGCAAAGCTTCTTCCTGATTTTGGTATCATGTAAGACCTCATTAGTCAAGACTATGCTGTCCATAATAGATCTCTTGGGGATGAATCCAGTTTGAGTAGGAGCAATGATTTTGGATAGAACCATATTCAATCTAGAAGATAAGATCTTAGAAATGATCTTGTAGATAGAGCCAACCATAGAGATAGGGCGAAAATATGTTATGTCCTTTGGTGCTGTGCATTTAGAGGCTAAGGCAACCATCGTTACATTGAGCCCTTTTACTATTTTTCCATCAGTCCAGAAGTCCTGCAGAAAAGCCAATATGTCCTCCTTAAACAAAGGCCAAAAGTGTTTCAAAAATTTGAAGTTAAATCCATCCGGGCCTGGACTTTTCCCGCTTCCACATTTCCTCAAGGCTGCATAGGTCTCTTGCTCAGTTAATGGAGCAATTAAAAATATGTTTTCTTCCTCAGATACTTCAGTCTCAATCTGCCATTGCACTGTAGGTCTAGGGATATTTTCTTCCTCATAATGCTGCTTAAATCTTTCATGTAGGCATTGTTTCACTGTCAGGGCCTCTTGATTCCACTCCCCATTTATCATCATACCCTTTATAGTGTTTCTGTTGCGGTTATTCTTCACACATGCGTGGAAGAATTTGTTATTGCCATCACCTTGTTTCAACCATTTTGATCTTGACTTTTGAAACGCCAATTGGTCTAGCATTTCTTTCAGTCTCCTTAGCTCGATTTCAGCAGTCCACTCCTATTTTTCAACATCTGTAAGGGGTCCAGCATCCATCCTTTTGTCCAAATCATTCATCTTTTTCTCTGCCACTGCCATTTGTTTATTCAAGTCACTGAACACTGCATAGTTCCATTCTTTCAACTTAGATTTCAACTGCTTGAATCTTTGCACCAGGACATGCCCCTTAGTTCCCGTAGCATGTGTTTCAGCCTAAGCCTTTTTAACAAAGTCTTCATAATCCTTGTGTTGAAACCAGATATCCAGGACTTTGAACGGTTTTGACCCCCAATTTTGCACGTCAGTTACTAGGATTAATGGACAGTGGTCTGAGGTACCTCTGTCTATAGCAATCTGTGTAATGTTCGGCCATATGTCAAGCCATTCACTAGATACCAGAATTCTGTCCAGGCGACTAGATATTGTGCCACTTGGGTGGTAGTAAGTGAATTGTCTGAGCTGCAATGGTAGGTCAATAAGACTAGATCCCTCAATGAATTCATTGAATTCTAGCATCTCGCTCTCTATCGGGGTAGTGCTGCCTTGCTTTTCATCTGCTATCCGAACAGCATTAAAATCACCGGATAAGCACCAAGTTGCGTTAGGATCCAAGTTTATTCGCTGCATAATGTCATTCCATAGGCGCCTTTTCCCTACAATAGTACATGGAGAGTATATATTTAGGATTTTGAGTGGGATGGGGCCATTCTCATGTCTCCACTCTCCTGCTACTTCAATTATGTTTCTCGCTTTCCATAGACTTGTAGCTTGGAAGCAGTCTGTCCTCTATGTACAAAGGAGTCCACCAAATAGGCCGAATGATGGTTGAAATTCATAATCAAAGTCATCATGCTTCCAGATCATCTCACAAACTTTTCTCTCAATGTTGGTCTGTTTAGTCACGTGTAGAGATAAGAATTGGATATCAAACTGTTGCACTGTTTGATGGAGTTCTTTCTTTTTGTGACCTGCACCAAGACCACGCATATTATTGCTTAGTATTCGCATTGTTACCTTTATACTCACCAAAGTCTTTTCTGCAGCTTTCCTAGGCGATGTTAACATCAGCAATTGCTTCCATCTGCCTCAATGACTCTAGATGGACTTCCTGAATTTGCACACCCAATAAGTTGGCCAAATCTAATGTCTTTTGAGCTGTCTATCTCCAACTACTTTTCAGGAATTATGCTAGGTTGTGCTTCATTTAGGTCAGGTACTACCTCTTTGCCCGATTTAGATGCATCTGTGTTCTGTGACCTTGCTAACTTTATCTTTTCTGAGCGCTTTTGCCTCCACTCTCGCACATTCCATAGAGTAATATGTCTGGATAATGGTCCTGAATATGCTCCCATCTGCCAGGTTGCTGATTTCACCTTCTTTTTGTTTGTTTGTCTCTTCACTCCATTTACACTGGAGCTTCATTAGAAGGGCCTTTTGTTCCAGAAAATATGAATAACTGTTGTCCGTCTGTTAGTTTGTTGCAAGGAGAGCGAAATAGATTGTTCAATGCTAGGCCTTCCTCATCAGATTCAGTCAAAGTCGCTGGGTCTATCCCTGCATTTTCTGCCCCTTTTTGGTTCACGGAATTGCCTTCTGACATATCAACTGTATGCTTCCCCATTTTTACTGGCGGTGTTCTGGTCTGTCCATTCAAATCCTCTTCTTCCACTATTACTATGTCATAGCATTTGGAATCAATTATCACAGTTTTCACCCCATCCAATTTCTTTCTTGTAGTTGTAGATATTTGGAATCTGCACCATAGTAGTTGTCTGTGCTGTATTGTATCGTCGTCAATTTGCTCTACCCTGTCTAGATGAGCTCCCAGCCAGTGAATCCCAGATTCATTCCAACATAGGAAGGGAAGTCCCATGGCGCGTACCCATACTTTTCTTTGACTTATCTCTAAATCAGGTTCCCACCACATTATTCTTGTTCAGGTTCCCACCACATTATTCTTGTGAACAGGGTGTTAAAGTTCTGAGGTCCCAGGTTGATCAAATTCTGGCCTTGCTCTTTACAGAGCCCACGAATCATTGCGCTGTTAGGAGTAATGAGGGATACATTAAAGTCCAGGTAGCCTGATCTCTTCATCGTTAACTCAATTTCCTTCACGTCTCCTTCTTTCAAGTCCACTACTATGGCATTTGTTAACCATGTTCTATCTTCCTCCCTAGTGCAAAACTCCTTCTTCTCTATTGTCTCCACCTTAGGGACAACGTCACCATTTGGATTAATAGCTTGGATATACGGGATCTCCTTTACAACTAATCTGTCTTGCTTTGTTTGGCTTTGTTGCTGTATCACAGGTTTTTCTGTCCCATGGGATGCTCATTCGAAACCTTTGTCCGCGAGGTTTACCTCCATAGTATCGAGCCACATTGACTTGAATTGGCAGTCCATCCAATCTCCTTCTGTTGATCTTCTGAGCAATTTCCTCAGCATTGTCAGTCCGGTCGAACCTTGCAAAACCAAATCTTTTGCCGGTATTGCTTGGGCGACTGGCCACATATATGTCAAATAAGTTCCCATATTGTTGGAAGATTCCAGCGAGTCGCCTCCCATCCCATCCGGTGGGGATGTTGGTGAAGAATAGGGAGGAGAGCCTGGATTTCATCTCCTTAATCTTGTCATAGCGTGTAGTCCCATGTGTTCGCACCGGAGGAGCAGCCAGCACCAGTCTTTGCTTTACCGGTTTTTGGTGAGAAACTTGGATCCATTCACCTTCTTCTTCATCCATGGCATGCTCCTTCCCTGGTCGCTGCCCTTGCTCCTCAGCATGATCTCCCAGATTCTTCAGGGAGTTGTCTTCACAGCGGCTGCCTCCTTCGCCGCCGTCCCCGCCGATCTGGAATTCGAATTTGGAATGTCCATCGCCGTCCTATGTGGAATTCGAATTTTGTCAGGAGTGGAGTAGGAGTTATGGTTGTCAGGATTTGATGTCTTGGCATTGAGCGTGATGCAAATAATACTTCTTTTATTTGACATTATTTTTTGGATCACAATACTAATAAATTTCAAAATCTCACGGATCATGGAATTTAAGTCCGCAGTCCTAACACATTCGAGTGTGTATGGTAAACATGGAAGTGTAATCCAATAATAAATTCCAATAAATTTTCAAACGGCCAATTTACCATGTTTTTTATAAATTATTTAACACATATATCAATCAATACAACACTTAACCCAATACATTAGCATGCGTTGCATTGTGCAACACATGATTTCAACGGTGTTGCATTTCAATGCATCATTGCATCCCAAAGCTACACCAAATTAGGGGAGCGTACAGTAAGAAGAGCACTATATAGTATAAAGTGCCTAAGTGACACGATAAAATTAGTGCGATAGATAGGTCAGTGATTAACACTTTTGCACGGACCAACTGACAGACCTATCCTACAGAATGACCTATTATGAGAGCACTGCACACTATACAGAATGAGTTATCTCATTATATGCTTCCGTCCTCCACCAAACTACAATGCATTCCTCTGTTTGGGTGGCAGTCAAGACTTAAAGAGGCCGATTGAGCTGCCGCCAAGCGAAGGTGCACAGGATGCATTCGAGGACGTCACATAGAAGAGCCCAGTATATAGGCGCGCCAAAAAAAATGCAGACACTATTACAAGTTAGTTTTTTAAAATACGTGTTTAAATAATATTTAAAAAATGAACCATCGTATTGAATCAGTGACGGAAGCTGGAACTACCATCATTCAGGTTTCCAAGGACCTTGTAAAAGACCAGTAATGGTAACCATTTTTACTGGCAGGCTAAGGATGATAAAATAGATTCACAATGAATGGGAAAGAGATAACAATTATACACTCTCGGATTGAAATTTTCTAATCTGTAGCTCGTTCGGAAACCAGCTCCTGAAAGAGAAGCATCAGTTCTGAATGATACTTCATCATTTGTAAGACTACTCCGTAATATGAATCAACATCATCGAGACTTTAGTGAAGCATGACCTGTGTCCTCCAAATGTTTATGCAATCTATTCCTGTTAAAAAAACAGATGCAAGAAGACTGGAGGTGTTTAGGGTTTAGAGCATAATCTGCAGCAGAAATTTTCTCGAACACGTGCTCTTACGTCCCCAATTCTAATCATATCCGTCCAATGTTGATCCGATGGCCAGGATCAACAACATTTTAAAAACTAAGTGATCCACTCTTGGCCGCCAGATCAACAATGGACGGCCAGGATTTGAATTCGGAGCGTAAGGGTGCATATACCGTCTGGCATTTGAAAATTTTCGTAATCTGCTGCGCATATTCAAAACAAGTGCGAGAAATATTACCCTGAATCAAATTCTTCTCCACACTTCTCACATGTGTGGTCAGAGCTATTAGCTCCTACCTGGAAATATTGTTAGCAATCAGAATTGCTCAAGACTTGAAACAGATTCAGCAAACCTTAGCGTATAACTTAATCAGAATGAGATTCATTGATTTAATACCCACTACCACCATATTCTCTTGGTGAGCCAAATGACGCTTGTGAAAAATAAAAACATATACGAAAAAAAATGTATCAAAGAATCTACGTATAAATTTAGTCACAAGGGCAAACCTTTTGTTTCCTTCCTCGGGATGCAGCAATCGATTTGGAAGAATTTCCTTTCTTTTTCCCACTTTTTTTTACAGTTTTGGGTTGATGCTTATGCCCCCTTTCTGCCAAATCATCCACTTGATCGCTAACTTCACATTCTGGTGGAGGATGGGATGTGGATTCGATGTTTTCATCTTGTTCCCGAGTCTCTTTTCCCTCACCATTCCGATCTGCCGTATCAGATTCCCCTGTTTCTGTTTGTTCTTCTCGTCCACCCCTCTGCCTCCTTCGACCCTTATTCCTACGAGTACCCTTTGTGTTGTTATATTCCATGAACTCTAACCCATCATTGTCCATCTCTACTTGCTGTTTCATGAGAGGATCCTTGGGCCGATACAGCACTTTATTCCGGTTTTTTTGCTCAGACAACATAGCTTCAAGGATACTTGATTCATCATCATCCAAACCAAAATTTGTATGTGCGCCATCCTTTCCACCATAACCATCCGATTCTGTGGACTCATTCCCATCGGACGATTCTGCTTTAGTATCATCGTTAGCATCTTCTCGAATGCCAACACCATCCTTAAATTGCTCTTGTAAATTATTTAACATGTCATCTGCAGACAAATAATTCACGTCATCTCCATCAGTTTCCTTATCTTCCACTACTTCTCTTTCATTCCCTTCCATTACCTCATAATCTTTACTTTCCTCGTTGAATGCCTCTCTAATTTCTGCTACCTTCTCTTTATGCTTCTTAGACCGCTCATGGTTCTTCCATTGCATATCACTTTTGAACTTCTTACTACAGACCACACAATAAAACTCATTTTTCTTCTCCTCCAGCTCATCTTCAACATCGTCTTCTTCTTCAACCTCCTCCACCTTGGCCCAATCCGGCTCCACATACTTCCTTGCGTTTTCTGCTTTTTGTCTTTCTAATTCTTTCATTCTCTGCTTCTCTTGCTCTCTTTTGATCTTGAGCTCCTCATTCTTCTTTATCTGCATATCCCTTACTCGCTTGTCCCGCTTTTTGACAAATTCAGTAAGTTGCCGAACAGTGTCATTATATTTTCTCTTCTCAATTTTTCTAAGTTTCTTATTGTGTTCCTCCAGTAGCCTCCTATACTTCCTATTTGGCCTATCTCCAACCTCATCCACCCAGAAGAAGTCCAGCACCGTTGCAAAACCCAACCAATAATTATAGAATGCAGTAACCTGAAAATAATAATTGTAAGTCTACAGAATCCGTAGTACATATAGCAACACTTGATAAGAAATGAAAAACTTTGCTATAAAAAAACTTAATGCCCAAAAATATATCTGTAACTAGTTTACATTAAAGAAAACGAGACTATATTAAAATATCCTATAAATACATAATCTGAGAGAAACAAAAAGGAGCGTTTTGTAGGATTCAAATAATTCCTATGCAATTTAGTTGGTAAGACGCTTCGCCACCTTTGACCAATAGGTCAAGGATTCGAGGTAAGTGAAACTCACTATTTGATCATCATAAAAAAAAAATTCATATT
Organism: Pinguicula primuliflora; assembly: GCA_025802335.1. Classification (NCBI taxonomy): domain Eukaryota; kingdom Viridiplantae; phylum Streptophyta; class Magnoliopsida; order Lamiales; family Lentibulariaceae; genus Pinguicula; species Pinguicula primuliflora. The sequence continues at coordinate 10,435 of JAOYMZ010022394.1, forward strand.
CATCTACTAATATATAACTAGCTATATCAGTGTTTATTGTGCTGTACAACTGAGATGAGATAAGCAAGCATCTATGATTTTCCTAACTTGGTAGTCGGGTTATATAAATCTCAGGGCCTGGGATCTCATCAGTAACTATTTGGTAAGAGGATTTCCGTAGTGATACTTTATGAAGAGAAACATAATACAAAAGCAACACGACATTGACTGCATGAGGCTTACTGATCAGAGTAGCATCCGCATATAAACCTAATAGCACATCTCCTAGACTCCAGTTTACAGATCAGTGACATCACCTATAAAAATTGCCAAGTTTAAATTACAAAATGAGGGCCCAAGCCATTAAACCAATTCCCAATTTACCTTGCTGCTTAGTGCTTATATTAAGCACAAAACTACTTTACATTAAAGCATCAACGAACTACTTCAAAGAATATAAGTATATTTTCCTCAATCTGAGTTAAGTTTTGAACCACGGCTCTATGAACAGAAAACTCCATGAATCAGACTCAAGTAGTAGATCTGTTAAAAAAATAAAAGAAATATAGGGAGTTCATAGTCGTTAAGCAGATAATATACAAAGTTAACTTGAAATAACACACCATACGGAAGAAGTAGACCAAAAAGTAGTCTGCACGGAAAATGCAACAAGGAACTATCTGTTCATTCTAAATTGGAAATTTAGTTTTCAAACAAAACTGATAACAAAAGTCTTAGGATTAAATTTCAAAGCCGAAAGGAAGAGTAGAACAGCTGAGGTTTGTGCCTGAACATAAGGACTCTCTAAATTGCCGATAACCGGAGCCTCCCTTGGTGCGGGAAAACCAAATTTCCTCGCGGAATTCAACTCATTAGCATAAATCTTCTCGAAAAGATCACCATAAATCTTATAAAAACCTCGGCCCGAATCCGAATAACCAGTATACACAGTATTCGAGAAGAACGGAAACAAATCGGGCACAGGGCTGGAGGAGCCGGTTGCCGCCGAATTTGACGTGAAAAGAATTTGGTTCCTGTTCGAGTCGTACCAGGCCCGCTCCCGCGGGTCGGATAGGACCTCATAGGCGTTTACGAGCTCTTGAAAAGCGGCCGTCGCCTCCGCTTCAGGGACGCCGCTCTGTACGAGCTTGTCAGGGTGGCGCTGAAGGGCGAGACGCTTGTAGGCCGATCGAATTTCGTCGGCGGTGCATTCGCGGCCGACGCCGAGGACTTCGTAGAGACATCGCTTCGCTGGCGATGCCATTCGATTGAGGCTTTTTTATTGGCGGGTTGGAAATTGGGGACTCAGTTGAATTTAAGCACGAGATAACTCGGAGTTTGGTCAAAATAATATAGAGAAAAAGAGTTTTGTTGCACAATGGATTAATTGAATAAATGACGGCCAAGGCCAACAACTATTTTATTCGAAAATTAATCATTTTTTTATTTTTGATTTAATTTAAATTTTCTTTTTTTATAGGTAAATTTAATTTTTTTTAATTAAAAAAATAAAATAACTAAAGTAAACTTCGGATCTAGTCCATCGCTATAATACTTTTCATTTTATCATCCGTCATAAGTAAAACCTCTTGTAAGACATAAACATTTCAGATCCAAAATCCCCCAGTAGAAAATTTTGACTCGAATCACATTCAACATGTCACGAGAGAATTCCTCAAACATGCATACGAACGAAGAAGCTCGGGGTATCAGACTAGATCTTAAATGAATTTAGTTCGGCGTGGCTGACTCAACTTACTTCACTGCTGCAGTCGGAAAGAATGATGGACGATCCGGCAACGTCACAGGTAACAAGAAAGATGGACGATCCGAAGACGTCGTAGGCTAGGAATTTGAGTGAGGATGATGACTCAAGTGGACACGATGCATGGTGTTTCCCATCACGAAATATCCCGGTGTGTACCTTGAATGAACTTTGTACATTGTAACATAATAAACTGATCTATTGGATTACTCTTTAGACGTTTGCGAAACTCACTTACTTGACTCTGGTGGGTTGAGAGCGATTCAATAGAATGAATTTGATGTTTCGTCCGAATGGTTTAACTATGTAACTCTCCTAATTGACCTCTTCGTGTTACGATATAACAAGCCTTCGATACAGTACACATTTTAACTTTGTTAACAAAACTACTGGTGTTGTTTGATTGTTTTAAATGTTTTATATATAGATGTGCATACCGACTGAAGCACCTCAACTTGTAGCCTTTTCCACATACTAATCAGCGGAGGTTTACGAAAGAGCACACCAGAAGTTCTCTGTTAAGGGATATAAAGGAGCGATTGAGTAAACAAGAACTTGACCCAATCAGAAGCATCTATTTGGGTCATCTAGTGGATCTAGACAACTCTTGGATGTCCCAAAGGAAAATCTTCTACGAGCAACATGCCCATTTTCTTATTGCTCTGACTCATCCAAACTCCTATGTCATTCGAGCTATGCTTTCTCATATAGCGGAAGCCATTCCGATTTGGTATAAAGGAATTTGCCATCGTAACTGGGTTGAACTTCTCAAAGATGTCATTGACGGATCCTTCATTGAGTTATACTGATATACAAGACACGTACTTTTTAGGAAGTGATACGAATGTTACCTTTCAACAACTTAAAAGGCAGTGGATAACGATGACAAACAAGGAGAATAACCCAAAGGAGAAGAAGAGTAAGAAAATGAATAAGAAGAAGAACCAAAAGGAGAAAAATCCAAACGAGAAGAAGAATAAGAAAGAGAAAAAGAAGAAGAATGTGACAGCCAAAATATCTCAGGTAATCCTTGAGGCGGCTATTGAGCCGCAACTGACTACTGCAGATACCCTCTAGAGGGTGTGATCCTAGTGGGTGATTATAATAAAAATGTCGATGCCCATGTTGTGAGCATTGTCAATGGTTTGACAACGTTTAATGCTTATCCATAGGGCAGTAAGTCTTACGCGGAGATAGCAAAGAGCATGGTATAAAAACTCTCGATACAAAGTACTTAGAATGAAGTGTCAAAGAGAATGGTGGGAAAATCTCCAAGCAAACAATAAAGCAACCTACACCCAGAGTTTCTAGTTTGCATAACATGTAAGTGACATGTCATTAATGTATGTTCTCATGTATATATTTTATTAACGTGAAGATTTATCTAAGATGTACGTGCACACCCTCTAAACAGATTTGGATGTTTGAGATAATTTTCAAACTCAGGAAGGTGTTTTTCCAGTGTGTTGATAGAAGCACGATGATGTTTTCTAAATGCCTGAAGTAGAAGTGTTGTTATGCGAAGGTCGATCAAGAATAAACCTTTGATGTCATTTGTAAAGAGAGAAGTTTAATGAACCATAGTCTGGGACCTAGGATAACTCGACTGTTAAATGTCCCACACCGGATAGAGAAGTCAGAATATTCAAGTATAAATAAGTTAGGTGGGTTGAACTCAAATACTTTGGGCCTAAGGTTTTAAAGAGGTCAATCACCTACCTATCAAAAATCAACCCCACATGTGCATCCGCACCCACAAGACCCACAATATGTGGGCTCGATTCTCTTCAAAGCCCGTTGACCCTTGCAAGGGTCGGACCAGATCTCTTCAAAGGCACCGAGACTCGAATAATGGGTCGGGCCAGTCTTATTAACATGGTATCAGAGTAGGTTCCACTACGTTTATGCAGTGTGGGTGTTCAAGTCCAACAGGTCTTGCCTAGTCGGACTTGAGGGAGAGTGTTAAATATCCCACACCGGACAGAGAAGTTAGAATATTTAAGTATAAATAGTTAGGTGGGTTGAACTCAAATACCTTGGGCCTAAGGTTTTAAAGAGGTCAACTCACCTACCTATCAAAAATCAACCCTACATGTGCACCCGCACCCACGAGACCCACAGCACGTGGGCTCGATTCTCTTCAAAGCTCGTTAATCCCTGCGAGGGTTGGGCGGCCCGTTTGCCCTTGCAAGGGCCGGGCCAGATCTCTTCAAAGGCACCGAGACCCGAATAATGGGCAAAACCAATCTTCTTAACATCAACTCCCCACGCTTATGACCCTTTGACCATGATTGCATGGCCCATATACATGTACCAGGTGCATTCCGTCTATCAGGATTTAGCAACGAGGTCATGCACGATGCTCGTGTACGCATCCAACAACCCATTTGAAATACTTGATTATACGCAGACTGGGTACATGTACATCACTTATGTTTGGATGTACCTGGTCTTCGTATATGAGGTCATACACGATGCTCGTATATGAGGTCATACACGATGCTCGTGTACGAGATCCGAGAATCCATTAGGTGATCGGCTACATTTCTAATTTTCAAGATGGTTCAGTTAGATATTTGTCAAATTGCATTTATTATCTTCATCCTCCTAGGCGGTTGTGAACACATCAAGAATGGTTGCAAAATAATATGCACCGGTATCAGGTATATTCATTGTTACTTGCACCAGTTGTATAATTTGAGCCAGAATGGCCGTATTTCTAGGCACAGGCAAAACAAGCGATTCTCAAATTCATGTTCGTTGTTGCATAATGGGCACAAAACCGTGGAGAAATTGACAATATGCCTAGACTGATTGATCCTTATTGGAAGCCTTTGCTTCAATGCCTCCATGTAAATCGACATATCTTTACTGGTACAATACTATTCCAAGCTACTTTTGATGCTTCATGTGCTTAACTGATTGACCAGGTATCGTACATAAGTGTTTCGTAGACTTGTTTGGTGACATATTCTCCTTCACATGATTAATTCCATTTTCATTCATCTGATTGAGCAGTGGGCCCCGGTCTTTGTAGAATGTCATTTAGTTGTTGCAATTCAGTCGCATCTAGTGAATAGTTTCATGACCATCTTTAATGTCCATATAACATTTAGCATTTGGGTTATATAAATGGTAAGTTTTAGTTTTTTATAATTCTAAAAAATTAAAAAAAATAGTAGGAGATTGTATTATATTAATTATTGATACAAAAACTAACAAAATCCGCAGTTAGCCGAGCTAGTATTGTGGTTGGCGTGAAAATAGGAATTTGGGGGAGGAGGGAAGGGTTTGATTCCCTACAATGACAAAAAAAAAATTAATTAAAATTTGCAAAAAAAACCCAAAAAATTTGCAAATAAGCCCATGGCCAGCAGGCTGGACAAAAACTGTTGGCCATGTAGCAGCCTTGTATTAACAAAGTACTTCTACTTTTTTGTGATTCCGAGAACTCTAAAATTAAGCATGCTAACTTTGGGGCAATTTTGGGATGAGTGACGACCCCCTATGAAGTTTTCGAGAGTGTGCACAAGTGATGACAAAGTGCGCTGGAATGTTACGTATTGGTTTGAGTGAATAGTATGGACAATTATTGGCTAGGACATGAGTGAGGTGTTATTAATATTATATTATTTAATAACTGTAATCATCCCTCGAACAGCAAAAAACGACGATGACATTGGCACGATAGTGTCAATAGCAAGGAAAATTGCAACGACAACGGCTTGGTGAACGACAACAACATCGAAGGGCGAATGATGACACAGCAAAGTACGATATGGCGATATGCAATGGCGGCGAAGTATGACACGGTGGCGATGGAGAGAAAATTCATTGATAGTGCTATCTGACTACCATTTAATTACCACCATTCTTTGGAAGGCCAGTATTAAAAGACACTGATATTTGAAGGCCGGTGTGCAATACCAATTTTTCAAAGAGCGATGGGAATAATTGGACAAGTAACTTCTGCGAAAATCTTATTTCGAAATGTAATCTCCTATTTTATTTTTGATTTATTTTTATTATTATTTTTATTTAAAAGGCATTAAAAGAAAATGAAAAAATGAAATAAAATACTAATCCTTCTTAATACCTTCTAATCAAGTCAATAGCCGGAAGACTATTTTTTTTACTGTATCATCTTCGATGGTGAAAAAATCTAGAGTTTAAAAGTTCAAACCATGGGTGTCGCCGTTGCAGCCTTAGCCGATTCAGTTACCGCCCTTGTCGTGATTGCCTCCGACCTTATTGCCATCTCATTAATCGACTTCCGTGCCATCGTCGCTTTTGCAACCGCGTTCACCTCCGAAGCCGCACACCTCGTCGCCCTATGCAACAATATTGTCGAACCAGAGAATTTTGCATCTAATGCAGCCCTCGACACCGCACTCGACGACTTTGTCGCAGTGACTGCCGCTTTTGACTTTGTAACCGCTGAACACCATGACTTGGCATGGCCCGACAAGTTCAGCCTGGATAACATCGACGCCACTAATGCAGCCGAATTACCACTGTCTTTTGAAGCTTATCACCCCACTTAGCTGCCTCTGCCTCTAAACTTCGCCGTGTGTCCGACACGATCGAATTTTTTAACGTTGTTTCCGACTTTGCCCTTCAGACCGAATTACTTGGAGGGCGAGCCATAGTGACATCAACCACCGTATGATAGAAATTAATATACTGGGCCCAATAACTGCCTGTCGCGAATGCTTCATTCAGAATCTGGGAAAAATGGAAGATGATGCCGATCAGCATTGTGGTTCGTCTGTCTCGTCTAACAATATGCCACCGTGGTTACCGAATTAATCGTATCTGGGTTGCTTGTGGATATTAAATAGGAAGAATCTAGTATATAGAATGTTGATGATAATTTAGTTTCGATTATTCGAATTAAGAACAAATGTGCTACTGGGTTCCGAATGAATGTACTGTTGGATTCCGAACAAATGTACTGTCGGGTTCCAAACGAATATACTATCGGGTTCCAAACGAATGTATTATCGAGTTCCGAATGAATGGATTGTTTTGATTTGTGAAATAAAAGTCCTAACTGACTCTGTCATTCGCGGTGACATCAACCGCCGTATGATGAACGTTAACGTGAAACACATCAATGGGACAGTGGATGATGATGCCAAAGTAGTCGAAGTCATTCACCGATTCGTGGTGATGTCGTTCAACTCGGATATTGCCATGATACCGAATTTATCAACGAGAACCTTCACGAATACCTCGATCCGTCTATCTCGTACAATCGCAGTGTACTCGATTGGCATACGGTCCACACGTATGATTTTCGTTCAGTCGTGGTAAATTCGATAGGCATACACATATAGCCACGGTGAACTCGATGGGCAGAAATAAAAATTAAAATACATCATATCAATCCTTTCATCAATTTTATTAATAATATAAAGTCAACAATAGTTACAAATATCTTCGTCGTCACAGAAATTGAAAGAGATGCTTCGTACGTATGATAAATGACACAGGTAACTATACTAATAATCGTTGTCAACTTGGAATAACTGTGCATTCCAATTTTATGTTGCGTTGTCATCTTGTTACAGCTTGGAGGTGGATGAAACAAATACAAGATATTGTACAAATCCTCCTCATAAAGGAATGGATCTAACGATATGCAGGCGAATTTGTATAAAGATGTTGGCCAACATGTGCAAAGAGGGCAACTCTCTTTATTCTGGGTTCTCATATGTGGTGATTGTAGTTTACTTTATCCCGAGAAACATCCCAACATACTTAGAGAACCCGGAATGAAGACGAACCTGGATATTTGGAGCTCTTCTTTGTTTCCGTCCAACGCAGGTTCAAAGGAGCGTGCAAACTCCATTAGGGGCAGCTCACTTATCTCGGAAGACACACCAGCACGACTTCATTGGTAAAAGTTCAGGGGGTG
>JAOYMZ010022405.1:0-18096 GCA_025802335.1 Pinguicula primuliflora
AAATCATATGATCTTACCCTGATAATGCCATCCCAGGTTGATTCATCCTCCACCACCACCTGATGAGTAGTCGGGTCTACTGGCACCCCGCTCATGCCCATGAAGTCTGAGAGAAGATCATATGTTGTCGTTTGCAGCATACTCTGCCCTGACATCTCAGGGGTCTTAAAAGTTGTCGTCATTTGACCTTGGGTGCCTCCCAAGCATATAAGGCAAATTATTTTGAACATTAGAAGGAGAATTGTTGCATATGTCCATAGGTGATTCATTAACCTGGGATTTTTCTGCAGCAACTGCTTTCCCTTTACCCCGAGGAATTTTAAATGTTCCCTTCTTCATCTGCAATGCAAAAGTGGAAAAGAATACTAACTCACAGAAAATTCAATTCATACCCCAGCACAAAAAATTCAATAACCCTGCACAAAAAATTCAATTCATAACCCAGCACACTGAATACTATTTCATAACCCAGCACACGTTCAATTCATAACCCAAGACATGTTCAATTCATAATTGGGCAAAGAATACTCACTGGAAAAGAAACTCACCGAACAAAATTGTAAAATATAAAATAAACGATGCTTCTTCACTGAAACTAACCGAACAAAATTGGGCAAAGAATCCTAGTTTATAAAGAATGCTAGTTCACGGAATAGCAGTCACCAAAAATGCGGAAATTTAGCAAATAATGAACGAAATTAATTGAGTACCCGAACTAGGGTTCATGTTTTCATTTAAAATCTCAAGTAAAAGTAACTCAAATCTACCAAACGAGTATGATTTACCTTAAAACAACCAGTGAAATGTTGGTAACAAGGTTTGAATTGCGTCGGATATGCACGGACGAAAACTAGGGTTCTTCGGTGTTGGTGGATTTTTTTGTCGAGCGGGAGATAGAAACGAGGAGGTGTTTTGTTGGAGGGAGAGAATTATCCCATTCGATATATTATAGCGGATGAGGGTTTTTGGGCCATTTCCACGTCAAGGAAATTTGTATCTCCCGTAATCACACCAAAATCTGGGGATGGAGTTAGCGATTCTAATCAAACCTGTGGAAAAATAATGGGGATTGTGATGATTTGACCAAAAATATCGTCCCAAATCAAAATTACAGTAAACAGTTTCGGAAGTAGTTACAGAGACCTATAACTACCCTAATCAACCCAAATCTCATGCAGTAAACAGACCCTTAGGCTTCTCTGAGTGATTTAGATGTCAGAAGATGCAAAAACTCTAACAGTGGGATACAGTTTCCCTAGAATACAGCTCTATGATAATGAGTCTCTCAGTCCTGCAAGAACCATCAATCTCATAGTCTATAAGTTCAACGTAGTCTGTGGGAGTTTTATCCTTTTCCTTTATTCTGTTCTGTGATTTTTACAAAACAGGCGTGCTGCCTTAGAAATCACAAGAGAAGGGTTATATCTATTGCATGGATGGACATATATTCACATCCGAAAGCAATGATGGATCCATCATTAATCATGATGGTAATAAAATTGTGTTGGAAACAAGTGTATGTAAAGAGCAAAACAGAACACCGTTTATGTGGAAGCTTTGAAATGGAAGACTTCTCTCTTATTGAAATGAATGAAAGATGCTGCCATAAATAGCTATACAACCAAACTGACTCAATCAACTAGGGACTAAGTAACTAAGTGTTGATCTTGCGGAACGAACTCCAACAAGATTGACTAACTCACTTACTTATTCTATGCATAAGAACCGGACAACAGCTAACCAAACATGTCTATGGTCTTAACTTCTTTAAGGCTGTGAGGGTCATGTGACTTCCTTCGTGTAGCACATTCTTAATAGCCCCTCCAACTCGAACTTGGTCAGCTTAACTCTTTAATCCAGCAGACACCAAGGGATCTTCGAAGAACAACAAAGGTTTCCAACTCTAAAGGCTTAGTATGTCGACCACCTGCCGATGTGAAGAATAGAATTCCAACTCTAGTGCTTTGTTTCATACAAGATCCCTTAAGAAGTGATCACGGACATCGATATGCTTATTTCGTCCGTGCATGAATGGATTTTTTGACAGCTTGATAGTGGACATATTGTCACAGTAAATGACAGTTGGGCTCTACTGCTCATGTTTCAGACTCTGAAAATGTTTCTCAACCAAACGGCTTGGCATGCACTGGAAGTGGGTACAATGTACTCTACTTCAGTGGTTGAGGGGGTAACCACAAGCTGCTTTTTAGAGGACCAGGAGATAGCGGCAGAGCTCGACATAAAGGCATGTCCTGATGTGCTGCAACGATCATCTGAGTCTCTTGCATAATCTGAGTAAAAAAATCCAATCGGGATTTGGTTTCCTTCATGTTTGTATATAATTCCAAGGTACATTGTTCCTATGATGTGTCCCAGTATTCTCTTTGTAGCGAGAAGATGTGTATCAGTAGGCCTCTCCATGTAACGGCTGATCATGCACACACTGTAAATTAGATCAAGCCTTGTGGCTGTTAATACATTAGTGAGCCGACCAACTGTTTGTAATTCGTTGTATCCACTTTTGTACCTTCAGAATCATTAGTTAGTTTGGCTCCTGGCATAATGGGATTGTGTACAGGATTGCAATAATCCATATAGAATATCTTTAACACTTCTTTTCAATATTTTTGTTGCGAGATGAATATGCCATTTGTTCCTTGATTTACTTCTATCCCCAAAAAGTATATCATGCGACCAAGGTCAGTCATCTCAAATTCATCAGTCATAGAATGCTTAAAAGAATAGAACAAACTTGCAGCACTTCCACAAAAAATATGATCATCAACGTATGTAATACCCTTAAAATGGTTGATAATACTACTCATATCAACAAGGTGCACCTACTTTTCTGGGAGCACATCCATGAGAACTCCAAAGTTAAGCGTGCTGACTTTGGAGCAATTTTGGGATGGGTGACCCCGTGGGAAGTTTTTCAGGGTGCGCACGAGTGAGGACAAAATGCGCTAGAAGGTCATGTGTTGGTTTGTTGGGACAGTATGGGCAATTATTGGCTAGGGCATGGGTGGGAAGAGACACATATGCTGCCATAACGACCTCGGGAAAGGGTGGGGCGTTACATTAAATGATATAGAGTACGAAACTGTACTCACGAGTGCCTCACGAAACCTTACCTGACGCAATCTCACTGGCGTCCCAAAAAGTGTTGGCCAGCCAGGGCCAACTAAACATACAACACATAGGATATCGTGACAGGATTCGTATGATTTCTTCATAAGCTATATAACAGCTCAAAACAGGGATGCCATGGGGATTTGCCAAAATGACAAAAAATGGAATATTAAAATGATTGTGTCAATGAATGGACTGTTGTCACGGGCCTTGTTCAGGACTCTTCATCATCCTGCTAAATAGAGGCCTGTTTGGTGCGAAACAGGGCTACGGCATGCGAATTTTTTATTGGGCGGATTAAAAATTGGCCAGGCGGAAGCCCGAGCTTGTCCCACTGTAAGTACGTTTTTGGCTCATTTCATCTGTTTCGTCCATTCTTATAGCTCATATATTCAGCCCAATTAACCCTGTACTCTCAAATTGGGCCATAATCGCGTTTGTATGTATTGCAGCGCGTTAGAATATCCGAGATCTCGTGTAAATATTGCCGAGTTCCTCATCTTCCAAATTGCCCAGCAAAGTGTATTGCCAGACAATGGCCAGAGTTTATGAAATTGAGCCGAGGATATCGACACAGGATGCAGCTCCGTGAGAGAGATAGGGTTGTCCGACAAAACCATTGGCGATTGTAGCCACAGAAATAATTTCTCCCACATATGTGTAGAAATTGGGCATTGTATCAGCACGTGGAGGGCAGATCCGTGTTCTTATTGACACAAGGAACACAATATTGAAACAAAGGATACACCCCTTCTGATTAAGTTATCGGATGTCGGAATCGGATTCTGCAGTGCCCTCCAACAAAAAGCACTGATTTTTGCAGGTACGAATCGATTCCAGATTTTTCCCAAACTTTCAGTAGCTTCCCCAGTTTCCCATTCAGTTGACATTATTGAATTGTAAACTTCAGACTTAATATTGCTTGGAGAATTCCATTGCCAGACATCTTCATTGTTAGTTCTTTGAGGGGCATAATTCAGACGGTTGAGGAGATGATTCAGCTGTTCAATTTTCACTGTCGTGCACGTATGGGACCAATTCCATGTAACATGTCCAACGCCATATCCTCTAGGTATAATCATAAGATCATTTTTCTGTAAGTGTAGAGTTATTATCTGTAGTAGATGAAGCTCTGGGTATTCAATTGGCAAGCATTTGCCATTAAGCCAAGCTTCTTTCCAAAATAGAGTCATATCGCCATTCCAAATTTTCTTTATCGCCATTCCAAATTTTCTTTGAATTCTAGTCTTGAACCAGTCTATATGTAGGCCATGCTTAGTGATATCTTGGCACCAACAGATTGATTTCTGCTCCTTTGTGTGCTGTAATGGTCCGCACACACCCTAAACCCTAAATGGTCAGTTTTTCCTGTCGATGAAACTTGATTTGCTTGGTGATAAATGCTTCAATTGTTCTCTGAAACTCTTCATTGCTCATATCACACACTATCTCATCATCTTCCTCCCCCAGTTGCTTCTCACAAATTGACTTGTTTCCAAATTATCAGAGGGTGTCACCGGAACTTTTTCAGCTCTGGGTACCTCCAGAATGGTTTGTTTGTCTTCATACACAATCTCCTACGTTATGTCCCCGGAGAACTCACCACAGCCTCCAACGATGCTGTCGACTATATCCATGCTCATGCTGCATAAGTCCATGCGGGTTTGGGTTATACTCCGCAGACTCTATTTCGTGAAGAGAGAGCGGGAGCTGAGATACCGGGTCAAACAATGAGATTGTTGAGGAGGAAGACAAAGAAGTGGCTGAAGACAATGCCAATGCCCTGCCGGAAGAACTCGATGGAGGTCTTGACGGCGGACGGCACGCGGGGGATGCCCATGTGATGAAAGAGAGTGCCAGCAAGAGTTCCATATTGCTGAAAAGTTTCTTGATTGCCATGGAATAGCTTGGTTTCATTTCTCCTCGGTTGAAAAACTCAGCGATTTTGCAGAAGAACAGTTTCAAGAACAGGTGGAACGTCCAAGTAACGTCGACTTGTTTTTCAGCTTTCTCTCTGAGTTTGAGAATGAAGGCCGCGATAGCAAGTCGGTGCTTTGATGTTAATTTTCAACCGCAGAGGAACGGGAGGGTAAGTACGTTCTGCTTCACCGTGGCAGTTACCCTCTCGTTCATCTAACGTCGGGAATTAACCATGATCAAAGCCTTGCTATCTCGGTCTTCATTCTCAAACTCAGAGAGAAAGCTGAAAAACAAGTCGACGTGAGGACGTCCAACCTGATGTTCCAATTGTTCTTGAAACAGTTCTTCCGAAAGAGGATAAGGATGGGGCACTTCTGGTCAAGACCTATGTTGCACTCAGGGATTATGAATCTTATATGGCCAAAATCAGGGGAGGGCGGCCGCTCCGGAGATCCCACAGCCAGAAATCTCCAAAAAGGTGACCTTTCAAATGAAGGTGCATATTGATTTTGGACCTTTTTTTCCTACAACCCTCACCCCCCAAAAAACGGATTTGGCTTTAATTTTGGGTGCTCTATTGTATGAAGGCACCACGGAAGAGGAATCTGGATTCTGAGGATCAGGCATGTGGGAAGATGCATGAGATATTAGTGCATATCTATGTAGTCGAATGGACGCTATTAAGGCATGTGATATTAGTGTTGAGGATTGATGTTGAAAATTGGATTGATTGGTTAATTCTCCTGCCAAATTTACTTATGCATATTTTACTCTCATACACTCACATGTCTTTTCACATAATTCCTCCCCAAACCAGGTGTCTTCTTCAGGAATTAGTTGGTGACTTTTAGCTTAATTAGTGTTATTTATTTTAACCTATTTCCTTCTCGCGTGTGAAGCCTAAGAATGTTTCTATCAACTATAGTTGCAGTATAGATTTTAATGCATCAGCCCGCTAGATCATCACTGCACATGAAGTTTCCTTAAGAGTGAATCGGTAATGCATAGCCTTCATAGTTTTTATCCTTGTTTGTACCTCCTACTTTAATTAGTTATGTCTTAGTTGTAGAAAGTGTTAGCATTTTGCGTGTAGGTTGCATCTAAAGTGATTTTTAGATCTCTTTCTCTACTGCCTGCACTTCATTAGTCGAGTAATGCATGATTGCTTCTTTTGCGGAGGGTCATTTCCAAGACCTGTTCTTACTTACATATGGATAATACTATAATTGATTTATAAAGGTGAATGTCGTCTGTTAAAACAACCCCTGCATTTAAAATCTGAACCTCCAAATTTCCTTCCCTTAAACCCGGTAGCATCTGAATGTATATATTACTCATGAAGGGTTGAGCAGCGGTGGTTGAAACATGAAAGCTCTAAGCAGTTTTATGAACTTGTGGTTGTAACCAAATTCATCCCATTGCTAGCATGCTATATGGACCAGATCTGTTGTATTCGAATCATCTTGCTACTTGCAGTTGTCGAGTTATATTCGTTTTGATAGCAGATATATATTGGTTTCCCTCCAAGTAATAAATGCTTGAACAAGGTGAATTTTGTCGAAAGAAATCTTCAAGGGATTTTCTCTCTGATTCTACTGCAAATAGTAGAAGCCTTTTATAGGTTACAGACACAAGTATACAGTACCAGGATAAAAACAAAGCTAATCTTGATAACTGCTGTTTAAACAAAGTAATAGTAAACTAAAATGTACATATATATGCAGCTAAGACCTCATAAGATTATGATGGATGCTCCCATTTTGTTTACATGTTCAGGAACTGCAGTATGTTTTTCCCTAAAACTATTTTCTCACCAAAGCTCTTTCTTCTTTGCACACTTGTACCAGATTTTCCTGAACTTCCATTTGTTAAATGTTGTTAATATTATATGTTATGCTTATGATATGACTACATGTCCGTAGGATTGTCTGACTTAGTTGATAATCATGTAAATTAACCATCTGAAGAACTGTAACTTACTCAAGATCTGGAAGGGTCTTGACTTCCTTACGTAGTATATATGTGGATCTGTACTGTAGGGAGGAGACTTAGTACTAAATACCATAAAATGACAGGTTAGAATGGAATGAATTAAATTGGCTGCTATGCGAATTAGTTTATTCGTTAACTTTTATATGTCTTCAATTGATGATCAATCACACACAGACATTGTGTCTGAAATTATATACCCACTGTTCGGTAGGAGATTCGCTACTGCATCAATTATTAGTAAACACTCTATTTGCATGAGGTGGGCACTATAGACTTGCAAAGTGGGATTCTCCATGCCAAGGAGAAGAACTACAAAACTGGCTACAGCTACTTTTTTGAAGCCTTTGAAGCCTTCAATGCTTTAGAAGATCCCCAGTCTATTTATAGCCTGAAGTACATGCTATTGTGAAAGATTATGGTGAGCCAGGCTGACAATGTGGCAATACCAAGGTCCTGACTTAGATGCCATGAAGGCTGTTGCTGAAGCACATTCCTCTCAAACTCTTTGAGACCGCCTTCCGGAGTTTTAAGACTCAGCTTGAAGAAGACCCCATTGTCCACAGGCACCTACCTCTCTTCTCTCTATGACACACTTTTGGAGCAGAATCTTTGCAGGTTGATTGAGCCTTTTTCAAGAGTTGAGATCGGGCACATTGCTGAGTTGATTGAATTGCCTGCGCAGCATGTTGAAAAGAAATTATCTCAGATGATCCTTGATAAGAAGTTTGCAGGCACGCTGGACCAGGGTGCAGGATGCCTAATTATATTTGATGATGCCAAGACAGATGCAATCTATCAAGAGACTTTGGAAACCATCTCAAATATGGAAAAGGTTGTGGATAGCCTCTATGCAAGGTCTGCCAAGATTATGGCATGAGGGTCGCAATTAGACTGAGCTGTTGTCTCATTTGTTTTCTTTTCCATCAGCTGAGTTGTGGATTCAATTACCAATTTTTAGTCTGCTGTTTCATCTTCGACGTTAACCCGTAAAGGGACTGTGATGCCACCCGGAACCTCAAGTGTGATAAGTGTACTCTGAAAAATTGCAGGCATTTTTTTAGTATCATGAACCGAGCAGAAATCTGCCTAGTAAAAACATTCGGTTTTGTTGCACTAAAGTTGTAGAATGTGAGATCTCGAGCGGGTATCTGTTGTATCTGTTCTTATAACGGTGTTGTCAGTTTGCCATTTTCTGTTCAGTATCTCTAAGTTCCCGTTATATTACCTTTCTTAAAGTTGAGAGTTTGAACCCGAAGCTCAGAAGCTTAAAACTCAAGGGTTAAAATGACCTAAAAGATCTAGTTGACATGTTTAAATGGGTGAGCGTGCACATACATATGTGTGTGTGCTCATGTGGGACCCACTATTTTAGAATGTGAGGGCTATCTTATTGACCTCATCACCTCACACAGCTACAGCTGCGTATGAACGTATAAAAAGCAAGTACTTACCAACGACCGTAATTTTTTCCAGGCACCTTTTGGTGAAACTAAACAAGGCCTTCAAACGGAACATGTAAAATGGCTATGCATTCTATCTGCAATAATAGAGAAAAACAAAAACACATTTGCCTATGCATTCTTTCTCCAGTAACAGAGAGAAAAACATACTCGAAGTAAAAAGAAAATGCCAAAGGATCATCCTACACTACGCTATAAAAGATTAGATCACCCTTTCAACTGATGTTCAATTTCCGGAGCATGAGATGCGTCTGGGGAAGGACATCTTCCACTCTGGAAGTAAGAATATGCCATGAAAGCAGAACCAAGTACACTTACAGTGGCAACGGAGCCCCAGATCCACTTCTCTCTTGTCTTCCTTCTTTGCCTCAGTCGCCTTGCTGTGTCTCTAGAGAAAAGAGAGTGACAGTATAAGATGAAAAATGAAAGAGAAAGGTGAAAGGCAACATCAGCAACGTTGAAGATTCAGAAGTTCCGCATCTTTCAATCACAAACACTTACGGGACACCAAAGTTAAAGGAGGCCGTTTCGAGTGGAGTAATGGATAAGATGTGACCCCAAACCGAACTTACTAACGTGTTTGCAAATGATCAGAAAAAATATATATTTAAATTCTACCGTCCACTCTCCGAGCAAAAACTGTATTTTAATAATGTACCCATTTGTAAGCACCTTCCCAAGCATCATAGAACTCAGCGATTGGTGTCGTAGGATTCAGATAGCGTTCAGCTTCACCAGTGAAGTAACTTTCTCCGATGCTCCTAACACTCACTGAGTCTTGACAGTCAACAGAATTGTCAAGCTCACTATCTTGCTGCATATTAAACGTAACAGCCTTCATCACACCATTCTGATATGTGGGGCCAGTATCCAGTCGTTTGGTTTGTCATTACAAACACCATTGGAGTGTTTTTCAATGGCAGCTGCCGATGCACACGATTTAGTTTTACCATCCCTAGCAGGCTCCAGAACTTCGTCATGAACGTAAGTGCCGGACTTGGATGCAATTTCCACATCATTTTCAAAAGGATCCTCATTCTGTTCCAACTTGATTCCATCAGTGGATTGCTCACAAGTTGAAACATTATCCACAGAGAAACTCTTCACAAGCCGTGGACCACGTCGCTTGTGATTAATAATATAAGGTGACGGTGGGAACGAAGATGGAGAATCAGGGGGCGGGGTAGATTTGGGTGTGGCATGGAGTGCTGGGGAGATCTGAGTCCAATGGTGCTTTGTATGATTGTATCTCTATCTAATGCTGCTGAAGTTGCTGATCCATTTCCTCTATCAAGATTTGAACATGAAGGAATATTAACTCCTCTCTCCAGCCTGGGGTTTGGAGGAAGGAATATTAACTCCTCTTTCCAGCTTTCCATTTGGATTGCTGCTGCGTACACCACTTTTCAAGTTTGGGGGTGGATGCCGGCTAATACCCCTTTCCTGCTTCTGTGTTGGAGGAATGCTAACTCCATTCTCCTGTTTTGGGTTTGCGGAAAGGCTAATTCCCCTCTCGAGCTTCGGATTTGGGGGAAGCCCAACTCCCCTTTCCAGATTTGAATTGATACCATCCACTCTGCCACATTGCCTTGAGTTGTCAGTGGTAAACCCGGCACCAACTTCTGAGTCAAAAGGATTTCTCACTGAGGCCATGGACCTTGTAGTTCCAGGTTGTATCAATCTGTCCAAAGCTATAGCTGTATATGTTGGCATGATTTTCTAGCTTCATATAATCTGCACAGAAAAGCAAGCACCAAATCAATAACCCGCATAATCAGAAAAATTGTTCTTTTCGACAGAGAATAAAGCTTCAATTCACAAATAGGTTCCCAAATCAGAAAACCACCTTAATAGCTTTACAATGATGATCCACTACTGAAGGAAAAGAAATGCGAATCATTGTAGACCTAATATTGGTACACCAGGTGATTTCGTAATCCCAGCACAGTGAAATTCAACAGCAAGATCAGAAAAATTATTATTTTTTGTTATACCGTAACGGCTGCGTCCTCAACAGAACATAATGTAGCATATCGAAAGCTAGGTCAAGGTATACTTTTCCCAAATTGAAACGGTAATTGGGTCGCATCGTTCGCGCATTAAATGCCAGGAAACGAGTAAAAAAGAACGAACATACAATTCAGAGGCCGGGATGACCAATTCAATGAATCAGAAGTGCTGGAGAAAATAAAGCTTAACCTCTGGTATATACTATGCTATGCGCGAAGAAGGTGATCGATAGCTCCATCAAATCCCTCGAACTCTAGTGTACAGACCCGCTGGCAATACTCTGCGAATCGCCGGGATAGATGGTCGTCTCCGGTGATGCACGCGGTTTCGCGCCTTTTGGTGCTCCGGAAGGTTTAGACATTACAGCCCAAGGACTCAATTAGGGGGTGGCGGACTGTGTGCGTCGGCCTCGATTTTAAATTTTTCAATAAGATAATAGTCTCCAATTAGATTTCACCCAATTAAAAAAAATTTAGCCCGAGTCTAAATATGGGCTTAGTTCTGCCATTGTACAGTCCTCCGTTCCGTGATTTGGGCCGACTGAAATTCTTTTTTTGGGAACCAAAACATAGTGGGCTCAAATGATGTATCTATTTTGTAAAGTTTATTTTTAAAAAATCAATAAATTTTTAATTACCGAAAAAAATGAACATACCGCGTGGAACAAACTGAAGAAAGAGTGATCCAAGAACACTATAAGCTATGGCGAATACTCACGAGACCATACTGGGCATCCCAGATAGTGGATGCCCACACCCATTGGAAGGCTGCTCAGGCTACCTTACCAACCAACTCCAGGGTGTTTGACGGCTAGCTGAACCATCTAAATTCATCTAAATTTAATGTTTGACATAGTCCTAGCCTATGTACGAACCTTTAATATGTACATATGGTAAGCTAATGTATTAGACAGGGAGGCATTTGCAGGCACATTGTCTAATTTGCAAGACACCTTATATTATCAAATAAAATTTTTTTGCATGCGTGGTGCACCTGCTCATTCAGAGTCCGTTTAACAATTTTTCGAACACCGAAAACACACTATTTTTGAACCATATTTCGAAACATGGCTTCCCACCTTCCTTACAAGGAATTAATCCCACCATAACAACCAACGAAAAGGTTATATTTATCTCATATAAGGCTTGTGAAATGGATCTTGAGATACAAGGTAACCCACATGGGCCGACAATCAACTATATAAATATAGTGATTTGGATCATTATGCATTCCTTGATGTTGATTGAGCGGGATGTCGTGTAACTCGTCGCTCCATGACAAGTTATTGTACTTATTTAGGCATCAACCTCGTATCCTCGTGCCCAAGACGCAACGAATGGTTTCTTGCTAGACGCAGAATCGACATGGCAGCATGCTTGTTTGCTTCGTTGTGCAATTTTTCTTTGATAACTTTAGGCTGTGAAGCCTGTTTACTCGTTGTGTACTTGCATTATAGGGGCTGATTTTATTTCAACGCATGATTTGCTCATCGTTACTATCCTTAGGTTCAGACTCTTCTTCTTTTGGTTCTTCCATGCAAAATAGCCTCTTTGCATTTATAGTTAGAATTCCAATTTCTTAATTCGTAGAGATGCAATTTGGTTTCTGCAAAACTTTTCAAACCATTACATGTTGTATTTGTTTAAGTGATGAAGATGTTTTGCGTTTACATTCATTGAGGTGAAGCATGTTCTTTTCAAAAACAGTGTGTCCTTAAATATTTTGGCATTGACTGAATTGCAAAACAACTTGGGGAAAATCGTTTTAAAACCAAAGGAGTGTGGTATTGTTTTGAATGTGGAGTCATGTGCCATGGTTCCAAACGAGTAGTTGTTATTTTCTTTGTGTTAGGTGATGGTAAAGGGTGAAATGGGTAATCCTGGATATTTGATCTTGAGTTGTATTGAGCCAAGGGCTCGTGTTGGGCATCATATGCTTGGCTTGAGCTAAGAGAGCTCGTGTTGGGGACAAACTCCTCGTGTTGGCGGTTTGGGATGCCGTGTTGGCTTAGGGCCTTGTGAATAAGTGGTGTCGCCGGGTGAATGTGTGAAAGGTTGGCAAGATGGTTCTGCCCGGTCATGGAACGGAGCAAGAGAACAGTGTTGTTGTATAGTTTTATTTATGACTTGTCTCCTTATGATTATGTTGCCGGTTTGTCTTGTTTTTTTTTTAATTTCTACCTTGAACACATAATTTTGAAAGAACTAATAGATTTTTGAACTAAAACTATGCATGTTGTTTTGTTCGATTAATTTTAGCTATGATTAAATTACTTGCTGAGCCTTGGCTCACGGATGTGTTTATCCATTACTTTTCAGATTCCAGGGCTGAGGGAAGCGGATGTGATTGAAGATGGTTCGACTTATGCCGCTTTATGATGTTATACTATAAAGACACGCATGCTTTAGGGTATTGTATGCATTGGTGGAGATAGAGGAGCTGTTTTTCCTTCTAAGACAATTAACTCCATCATTATGTTATTTGTGTTAATTTAAATGTTCGTTATGGACCATTCTGCTGGGATGTTGGAGATTATGTACATTGATGTTGAGGTTGTATTTTGGGTTGTGGCACCTGATAGGGAACCCAAAACATATTTAATCACAAGAGATAGGAAGGATGGAATGCAGGGTAGAATATACAAGTATCATTATGTTCGCTAGGGTTGCCGAAATTACCCGCAGGTATCGGGTTACCCACAATGACTTTATTTCCAACAATGTTAGGCAATACCTTCCCGCTCAAATTAGATTTGGCCACATGAACAAGAGAATTGTCTTTTGTTGGTTCCATTTTCAATGCTAATGTTTTGACATTCCCAGCATTAAATGAATTCAAGCTTAACTTTGATGACTCGGGAAGGGGACAAGAATGCAAGTTTAACTTTGATGACTCAGGAAGGGGACAAGGTCCCAGAAACATTGTGGAGCATTTTGGTCATTAGCTTGCTGCGGAATCCGCTCCCCATATTGCTGATCTGATTGCTCTGATACCCAAGATAGTCACCCTTGAGATGAATTCCATTTTAACAGATTGGCCTGACGAGTCAGAGATAAAATCAACTGTTTTCCAACTCAGCAAGGACAGCGCCCATTTTAACAGACTGCTCTGTTTGGTGCCGAAAGTGTCTAATCCAAGCAACATTTTTGAGTTGCGCCCTATAAGCCTATGTAACTTTCTTCGCAAGGTCTTCACAAAATTGCTGGCAGTCAGAATCTCAGGAATTTTACCATCTTTAATTTCCCCTCAGCAGTGTGTCATCGTGAAAGGATGTTTAACCTCATATAACCCCATATTAGCCCAAGAGATCTTAAGATCTCTAAACAAAACACGAAGTGGGATTAATTTAGCAATGAAACTGGATATGGAGAAAGCATTTGATCGAGTGTCCTGGTAGTTCCTGATCAAGACTCTACGTGCATTTGATTTTGCCGAAAACTTTATAGATATGGTGTGGAGGATATTGTCCAATAACTGGTTCTCGATTTTATATAAGGGTCAGAATTATTGCTTCTTTAAATCAACTAGGGGGTAAGGCATGGAGATCCTTTGTCTCCTGCTCTTTTTATCCTATCTTCTGAAGCTCTAAGTAGAGGTCAGAATGATCTGATGCAACGAGATGCGAAGTGTGCATACAAATTACTGCGGGGGTGCACCCCTATAACACACTTAGCTTTTGTTGATGACCTGATAGTACTCATGGAAGGGACACGGTCTGCTTTGAAGGATGTTTTTGATCTGAACGGTCAATATGAAGGGGAATCGGGGCAGAAAATTAACAGACAGAAAAATAATTTCTTTGTTGATAGTGAAGTGACTGTTGAGCATATAGCAGATATAGCTTCCTGGACGGGATTGACACATGCTACTCTACCTCATGTTTATTTAGGGATTCCTATATACAAGGGAAGGATAGTAATCAATCTCTTTGATCCTCTACAACTGAAGGTGAAACAAAAGCTGGACAGTTGGATTCTGAAATCTCTATCTACTGGGGGCGCGTGATTCTTATAAGACATGTCCTTTCCAGCCTCCCAATATATTAGACGATGTCACTACAACCTAGCAAAATAGTTATAAAGAAGATTGAACAGATGTTAGCTCGGTTTTTTCTGGGGATCTAAGGAGGAAAGATAGAAAAATACTGGGTATCGTCGAAATGAATATGCCTCCCGATGAATGAGGGAGGTCTGGGAATTTGCAGGCTGCAGGATGTATGTATGGCATCCACGATGAAATTATGGTGGTAAATTCGAGAGGAAAAATCTCTACTGGCCACTTTTATGAGGCAAAAATGCTTTGGTAAGTCCATCCCTTGTATAGTTAAAGTTAAGAGCTACAACTCCCATGTTTGGAAACGGTTATTAGCAATCAGAAACATCATGATATCACATACTTTCTAGATGGTTGGTGATGGCACGAAGTTAGATTTTTGATGGGATAAATTGACTCCTACGGGACCTATTGGTCAACAAACACTCTCAAACTTTACTAGGGTAAAGTTGGAGGAATATACAATGAACCACCAGTGGTGTATCAACAATCTGAATCTGCCAGATGAAGTACAGGATGATATCTATCAAGTTGTAAATTTTCTGAGAGAAGATAAATGTATTTGGGAACCATCAAAAGATGGGAGTTTTAGCTTCCGTGCAGCCTGGGAGAACATCAGAAATAGTGCATTCAAGTAGATGTGTTTCATGCGAATTTGGCACAAGTTTATCCCTCTAAAAATGAGTATTTTGATGTGGTAATAATGCTGGATGTTGTTCCCGTAGATGAAAGAATTAAAAGGATAGGTGTGAATGTTGTATCTAAGTGTTTCTGCTGCTGTCAAAAACCACAGGAGGAAACTCTGGACCATCTATTCTCATGTGGTGAAATAGCTCGGACAGTTTGGTGCTTTTTTGAGCAGTACTGTGGAATTTCTTAATTTTCTGGCTATCTGTTAATGCGCCTGCAGGAGTGGGGATGTGGAAAAGGGAGCATGATTACTCAGATGATCAGATGTCTACTCTGTTGATAAAACATAAACCAAGAAGGCATTTATGGGAAGATTTGTGTAAAGTCAAAAAGTAGCACACAAATCTTCCCATATCAAATCAAGCATGCTCCCATATTCAAACCTTGAAGTTATTACAAGCATGCATAAGAATAGGAAAATGAGTGTATAAATGGAGCACTTGTACATATCATGAAAGTATCATCGAAAAAACTGGAGAAGCACTTCTCCCGTGGAGTAGGGAATTCCCGAACCACGTAAATATCGTGTTCTTTACAATTCCGCACTTTAATATACTCCCAGTGTGTATTTGCTGGTCACTGTGGGTCACTCGATGTGATGCGGTTTTATCAAGGGAAGATTATGGATGCAAGGCACGTGATTGTTGTGGTTCTGGAAGTGCTGAGAGAAACGATGGGATGGATAACTGTGAAAAGAGTGCTACAGTCAGGGGACCACCGACCATGACTTGTTGCGCTCCTTAAAAATCCCTTTGCCTGCAACAAAGCAGCAGACTGGAAAAATTCCCAGCAGGCCTCAACTGAAGCGATCTTTCAGATTACAGACTGATTATTTTCGAAAATATGGAGATGGTTTAGTTGGGTTTGGGTGTACCATCAACAAAATGAATGGTGAATTTATTTCAGGTTTCACTTATAAAACAAAAGATGCAGAAGTTGCCAGGTTAAAAGATATATATGCTTGAATCTGAATATGTATTAACAGAGGCCTGAATGGAGTTCAATTGGAGCTGGATCGGACTACAAGTTTTTTGGGTCATGCTGATAGCAGAGGATGTACATGGAGATCTTTTTTTCACATTCTCTCAAATCTATAAGCTGATACACGATAATATGGAATATGCATTCCATTTTGAGCCTATAATCACAAAGGATAATGGCATGGTTCGAGCATTGGTAAAATGGGGCTATAGCAATGGAGATCACAATTTCTATATGAAAATTTTACTGCTGTCAGTTGCTAGAGTTGCTTATCAAAGGGAGAGAAGGGAGCAATCTTCCATTCAAAATCTCATCCCTCTCCCCTCATACTGACGCTAGATGGCATGCGCTTGAGTTTATGTTGTCCCCTTGCAGATCTCTTTGAGTAGGATCTAAATGAAGACGCGGATAAAAACATTGAGTTGCCTCGGTTGCGAGCCAGATTCCCGACGTGAATCACATTGCAGTCTATGATTTCACGTAGACGATGCTACTTACTAGCAATCATCTCCGGCAAAGATGGGCTGGTCGTGAGAAGCCAATGAAAATCAGCATCAAGTAAATCATAAGTGCGACGAGCCGACGATATAGAAGGGAGGAACCGGTCACCAACTGGAGACAAGCTGCTGAAAGATGTGAAAACCAGATTGCCTCGGCTGTCCTCAGATTCCAAGCTGAATCAGAATGCGACCTCAAATCACACAAGGGTGTAAAACTCTCTGAGCTTGCATCTCAGGCCAAGGTGAATCTGTTTACAATTGTTGATGCGGTTGTATTTTCACCAGATATAAAATGGTAGCATAACTCTGCATTCCCTTATGTTGTTCTGGGTAAAAATGGAACGATATGCTTTTGTTGAGCTGAGAAACTGGATTTGGAGACAGCAGATAGTAGAGTGGATCAACTGAGGAACACAGAGGGGATGACTACCATCTCAAGCTGCTGAACAGGACGAGGCAGAATGCACACAGACAAAAATGAGATGGATTTTTGGACTCGAAATGCTGAAGAAGAGCAAGAATATCTACAACTGATTCAGGAAAAAGCATGGCATAAGCAATGGAATCTGGAAAGAACAGGGCATGGGGGAGTTGGAGGAAGGCAATAGAAGATACACCTACATACCAGAAATCGGTTTCAATATCTTTTCTGCATTTCATGTCATACACGAACAGTTTTTGAGTATTAAATAAAAGGCAAGACCTCTTTCGATTACAAAAATGTATATATCTCATTTGTATTGGTTTTTTTAGTAAGACACATTTGTATTGACATTATGTTTTTTTTGTATTGGGTTTTTTACTGATGAAACTCAATTTAGAGCTCATTTTGCAAATCATTTCATATCATTTTACGCATCTAACATCTACATTATGGACTAAAATACCGTTATTCGTGCTAGATTGGAGAAAGAGACCGTATGATCAACACTTTGGTGCAATGTGC
Source organism: Pinguicula primuliflora (assembly GCA_025802335.1). NCBI lineage: Eukaryota > Viridiplantae > Streptophyta > Magnoliopsida > Lamiales > Lentibulariaceae > Pinguicula > Pinguicula primuliflora. Next base: position 17,682 of record JAOYMZ010022405.1, read on the forward strand.
CTCTTTTTATGCATATTATGGCATAATTCGGGTATGATGTACTCAAGGCGCTTGAACGGGCCAACCAGATGCAGAATGGGCTGATCAAAGCCTCGGGGCTAAGCTATGAAGTAACATCCGGCCAAGGGGTGGGCATTCGGGATTCGGGTTCGGGATTTGTCGAATCCCGATCCCGTCCCGAACTAATTCGGGCCCAAAATTTTGGGCCCGATCCCGTCCCAAAGACCGAATTAAATATTTTTTAATAAAATATTTTTTTCTTATATATAATTAACTATTTTTTTAAATATATATATAATTAAATATTTTTTTAATATGTATAATTAAACATTCAGAAGTTAAAATTAAATATTATTTTAATTAAATATTTTTTAATATATACAATTAACTATTTTTTTCAATATATGTATATATA
>JAOYMZ010022415.1:0-18096 GCA_025802335.1 Pinguicula primuliflora
CAAGTATACACTGTCAAGTTATAATACAATGCAATGAGCAACGGTCACACCCACAGGGGGGATTCATCTCATGTGAAGTTAAGTTCATCAGTTATCAAAGTAACCCATGATTCAGGAGTGCATATCTAACAAACTATTGGGCAGAATTGGGTAAACTAAAATTCCTAAGAAAGCTTGTCAAGTGTAGATTAACTGTTGTTAGACACTTAAACCAAATTCGCAACACAAATGGATATAAGTCATAAAATATAGAAGCAACTCAGGGCTTCAATTTTCTACTTAGCCTAAACTCTGTTTACTGTCTTAATTTACCAATGATTATTGTTTTGCTTGTTTTAAAACCACAGAACCTTGTATGATCGGTCCTGTTTTACGAGGTACTTCTCATTTCTTCCAACTTAAAGGCAGGTTAGGGGTAATACGCCAAGGACGGCCAATTGGAGAACATCAATAATCCTGTTCTTTATATATGGCACCACATGCTAGGGGTAATACCCCAAGGGCGGTAGTGTGATTCATGCTATTATAGAATCCATACACCTATATAGTCGTAGTGAGTATGAACCACCTAAACGAGCCCAAATAATTCTGCCGAATTACTCAAACTATTAAACCGGCATAATCCATTTTAATCTAAGCACAAACTGAATCAAATGTGTATAAAAGACTAATTAAATATTGTTTAGGCTCGACTCAACCAAGCCCCAAGTCTATAGGGTTAGCTCATGCTAGAAGCATGAACTGAAATGAACAGAAAAGTGCAGCAGCAGCTCAGATCCATGGTCCTCCTCTTCGCAGATTCAACAGGAACGGATTGCTGGTATTTTCGCCTTCTCGTGCTCCTGGCGGCCTCCAAAGTGTGTATGTTTTGAATGAAAGTTGTTCCTCTCCTTTAGGTCTTTGTCATTGTGCAATTTCAGATTTGCCCCTTCACCCGTTTGCAAGATATGAATTTTTGTTGGGACTGTTCAGTCTTTGTTGGTTCTGTTTGACATATATCAGCAGATGGGCCTCAAAGTGGATCCTCCCGAGTCCAAATGCAGGTGTCATGTAAAGATGAATTGTATAGGAGATTGTGGACCACCTTCTGGTAGAAGGGCAGATTTAACCTTGCAGCCGTTGGAAAGATATGCAACCATCTAGGGACTGATCAGTCATTGTACCAGCACTGTGCGTGATTTGCTCAAATCCTTCCAAAATTATTAGGATGACCTCTTTTCTTTGTATAGTCTCAGTGAACTTGTAGATAAACTTTTGAACTTTGTGACTGTGAATTTAGAGCCTCGTCATCGATCTCATTAAAAAGTTGTGCATGTTGGAAGGCTAAAGATGCCATTTCTTTCTCTTTACCAGATTTGGCAAATCTTTTGAGCCTTGCTCATTTTGTTGCCGAATCTGGAATCTTGCGGTTCCCTCTTTTCTTTGGCTCCATGTTTGTATATCACACGAGCAGATATTGCACAAATCCTTGGACTATAATGTTGAATACATGCAGCCATATTTGTGACGTGCAGCTCGAAAATCTGGAATGAACAGACCAGATTCTAAACAGTTCACTCACCAGAAAATAGGAGCATCAGCTCCTGATACTCTTTGAAGCCTTGCTAGACATAATTGACATAGGGAACTCGCCAGGTTTTGTGAAAACCCTCGCCAGAAAATATCAACACCAGCTTTTGATCATTTTGGATGCGAAATTGTTGATATTTATGCAGAAATGCACCAAATTCTGGTTTTGGTCTGTCAATCCTGTTTCAACACAATTGTGTACTAAATCAGGTATAAATGAAATTTTTGAAGCATAGTATGATAGAAAATGATAAGCTAAATAGGCGTAAAACATGATATGAATTTAACTTATCAAACTACCTCCCACTTAAACATTGTTTGTCCTCAAGTAAGAAAAACCAGTTAAGATTGTAAAAACCAGAACAAGACAGTGTGTGGAATGCATCAATTGTGTTCATATAATGCAAGTGTAGACTCAAATGAGGGTGTAATCATTTCAACAAAATCAGTTAGGGGCTAGGTGCATCATTCTGCCATCTTGGTTCTTTCTTCACTATCAGCTGTAAGTGTGATCCTTTTTAAATCTAGATCATTCTTTTCTAGGGACTAACTAAACTCCTCAACCTCTTACCATAATCCTGGTGCAAAACTTTCATAGTAATCTCAAGCCAAGCCTCAACTTCATCTCACTCAAATGGGGTCAGTGTTTAGGATAAGGCTCCTCTCTTTGATAGAATTGGAAAAATTGTAATGTTATCCATTTGGCTTAAATGAACTGTGGACATTATTTTAATGTCAACTCTGGACAAGGGATATGGTTGAACAATTGATAGCCCATTTCTTCTTATTTTTCATCTTCAGTTTTCTTCAGCTCAGATTTTTGAACAATCACTGCACTTCTGTATCCAGTTTGCTGATATGTAGCAGTTGATTCTGAATTTGTTCCAGAATTATTTTCCATTGAACTTTTGGTACTCAGGCCTTATCTTGATGCTCAAAAAGGGGGGGATTTCATGGATTTTGTGGCAGCTTTGCTGCTTTGATGCACCCATAATATTTGGTTACAAGGTGTTGAGTCCTTCTTTGAAAAAGTTGTGTTCTGTTTTCTGCTATGTGCTAGTGTATCAGCAACTTGGTGAGCTTTTCTTCGAGCCATTCTTCCTTGAATTTGAGGGCAGTAACTAGTTCATCAGATCTCCTCATCTAGAATCAACGAAAAATCTGTATCACTCCCTTTCCTCATTCAAAAATTATGAACACTCAACTTCGGATACACTAATCAGCATTTTGCACCCTCTCTTTCAATCCTATGAAGAGTTTCAGTTTGTGTCCACTAAATATGAAAACTAGATCACATGCCACAAATATAAGCACGCATAGCTCAGTATTTTACCTGTCTCAGCAAAGATGAGCAAAAAGTTCACAAATTACGAAAATTTTGCCCTAAACCATGCATCAGATGCAGAACAGGTACTAGTCAGCAAAACGTGCTACCATACTCCTACCCCCCACTTAAAATATCACTTATCCCCAAGTGAAGGTGTAAGAAACAGATTTCATAGAATTATGCAGCAGATGAGCATGAAAAAATACAACCTGCTGCACAGATGCACAACTTTTTGCTCCATTGCATATTCCTAATATCAGCAACCTCCGAGAAGCTTTTTTCTGATATTCCTGGCTTGCTAACTGCAAATATCTTCAAAAACACTTAGAAAACTTAAAATAAAATTAGAAAGCAGAACACACTTGCCTTGGGTTGTCTCCCAAGAAGCTCTGGGTTTGAGGTCTGCAGATGGACCATTTTCTGCTGGTTCACTCCTTGAAGTGCACCAGTTCATTTACTTCTTCCAGATCAGCTGGTGAGTTGTAGAGTTTAACTCTGTGTCCACTCACTTTGAATGTCACTCCTTGATTACCCTTCAGCTCCATGAATCCATAAGGTGATACTCAAACAATCCCATAAGGACCAGACCATTTCCTGTTGAGCTTTCCTGGGATGAACTTCAACCTTGAATTGAGTATCAGCACTTTCTGTCCCTCAGAAAATGCTTTGGAATTGATTCTTTGATCATGGAAGAGTTTGGTCTTTTCCTTGTAAATCCTTGAGCTCTCGTAGGCATCATGCCTTAACTCTTTTAACTCTGCAAGCTGGACCATCCTATTCTCTCTAGACTTGTCAAAATCCATATTCAAATGCTTCACAGCCCAATAGGCCTTGTGTTCTAACTCTACTGGCAGATGGCAAGGTTTACCATAGAGTTGCTTGAATGGAGAAGTCCCTATGGGCATTTTATAGGCAGTTCTGTAAGCTCATAGTGCATCAGTCAACCTCAGAAACCAGTCCTTGCGTGAGATGCCAACTGTTTTTTCCAATATCAGTTTAATCTTTCCGTTTGACAGTTTAGCTTGTCCATTTGCTTGTGGGTGATAAGGAAGTGTTACTTTGTGCTTCACTCCATACTTGCTGAGCAGATTATCAAACAATTTTTTGCAAAAATATGAGCCTCCATCACTGATAATGCATATGGGAGTACCAAATCTGGAGAAGATGTTCTGCTTCAAGAACCTTGTGACTTCTTCAAACGACTTCATGCATTCATCAGTGAACTTAATCTCATCCTCTTTCTCAAGTAGATGGCACAAAGGCTTGGCAATGAGTGAAAATCCCTTGATGAACCTTCTATAAAAACCAGCATGTCCTAAGAAACTTCATACTGCTCTCACTGTCATGGGAGGGGGAAGGCTTCTAATTGCTTCAATCTTGACCTTGTCTACTTCTAAGCCTTGTTTAGACACTTTACGGCCAAGCATTATGCCTTCTCTGACCATGAAATGACATTTCTCCCCGTTAAGTACCAACTGCACTTCTTCACATCTATCTAATACCTTGCGCAGATTTCATAGACACAGCTCAAAGTTGTCTCCAAGAATACTAAAATCATCAATGAACACCTCAATGATCTCCTCTATCATATCAGAAAATATGACCATCATACACCTTTGGAAGGTGGCAGGAGCATTGCAGAGTCCAAAAGGCATTCTTCGAAAAGCAAATGTGCCATAAGGACATGTAAAAGTTATTTTTTTCTTGATCTTCAGGAGCTACTGTGATCTAGTTATATCCACTGTATCCATCCAGGTAGCTATAGAACTCATGACCAGCAAGTCTATCCAACATTTGATCCACAAAGGCAAAGGATAATGGTCCTTCCTTGTTGTCTTGTTCAACTCTCGATAATCCATGCAGATTCTCCATCCTGTGACTGTTCTAGATGTGATTAGCTCCTCATTTCCATTCAACTGAGCTGTGAAACCACCCTTCTTGGGCACACATTGCACGGGGCAGGTCCATGAACTTTCAGAGATTGGATAAATCACTCCTACATCAAACCACTTCAACACTTCTTTTTTTATAACTTCTTGCATAACAGGATTCAATCTTCTCTGTGCTGCAATCACTGGTTTCCTTCCTTCTTCCAGAAATATTTTGTGCATATACAGGGTCGGAGAGATACCTTTAATGTCAGCTAGATTCCATCCAATGGCTCCTTTGTGCTTCTTGAAAATTTCCTGCAAAGCACTCTCCTGCATATCAGTCAAATCACTGCTGATGATTACTTGTAAGCTGACATTTTCTCCGAGAAAGAAATATTTCAAATGGCTTGAAAGAGGCTTCAGTTCGAGCTTTGGAGGTTGCACAAGTGAATTCTGTTGAGGAGAGAGTTGCACTTCAAGAGATACAACTTCTCTAGGCTCCACACATTGATGCTCCTTCATAAAGACTTTGCATTTTTCAACAGATTGCTCCTTCATCACATCCTTGCTCTTTGTGGTCAAATAGGTGATCAAGGGATCTTGCATACATCCTAATTCTGTGGAAAATTCCTCATCTCTTGCCTCCACAGCCATACACTGCTCAGCATAATCAACTTCTTCCAAAAAAATCTTCTGATCTTTTCATTGCAGGATAGATTCTGAAACTCACCTCCTCATCCTCAATTCTGAGTTTTAACTCTCCTGATTTCCTGTATATCAGTGCTCTTACTGTTCTTAAAAATTGTCTGCCAAGTATGATAGGAACTCTAAGGTCCTCTGCCATGTTTACGATCACAAAATCCGCAGGAAAAATGAATTTGTCCACCTTAACCAACACATCTTCAATCACACCTCTCAGTTTCCTTAATGATTTATCAGTAAGCTGAAGAACAATTCCCGTGACCTGAGGCTCTCCCATTCCTAATTTTTGGGATATAGAATAAGTCAATAAATTGATGCTTGCTCCAAGATCACATAAAGCACGATCAAATGTTTGTTCTCCAATGGAACAAGGGATTGTGAAGCTCCCAAGATAAGACAGTTCGGTGATATTGGCAGATTTTTGCATCCTAAAATTGCAGAGCACTCTGCTGTTAAGGAAATAAGCTCCTCATCTTCAATCTTTCTTTTGTATGTCAAAATATCCTTCATAAATTTTGCATAGATGGACATTTGTTCCAAAGCTTCAGCAAAAGAAATGTTAATGTGCAATGTCTTGAACATACTGGTGAATCTCTTGAATTTTTGCTCCAACCGCTCCTTGTGGAGTCTCTGTGGATAGGGCAGCTTCTGCATAACCTCATCAGTGAGTTCAACTTGCTTCCAGGATGTCCTCTTCTCCAATTTGACTTCCTGTTTAATTTTCCTATTCTGCTCCATCTTCTCATCTTCTTCTTTTGTTCTCGGAGGAATGACAGTGGCTGGTGGCAGAACTGGTTCATGAACCTCTCTTCCAGACCTCCATGTGATGGCTTTGCAACTCTCTTTTGAATTGTTTTCAGTGAAGCTAAGCAGCTTTCCTTGTTGTCTCTCCTGTAATTGAGCTGCAATCTGTCCCACTGCATTCCCCAACTTCTTCAAAGTTGTATTTGTATTCTGAATTGCAACCTGCTGGTTCTGGAACTGAGTGCTTGTATTTTGTTGGAAACTCATGCTTGCCTTCATAAATTGAGCTAGCAGATCAGCATTTTTCTGAGTTGTCTTTCAACGAAGCCATTCCATCTTCTTCCTTATTGGATGGTCCTGCACCAGAACTTTGATAAAACTGGTTCACTGGTTGTTTCAATAGATGAGAATTCAAAGCTCCTTGAGGATTGCTCCAGCTAAATTCAGGTGTATCAAGTCTTCAAAAATTCTGGTTATGGAAGCCTCCTTGCTGACCAAATATTTGCTTGTTTTGCACATAATTCATCTGCTCCATTTCAGCCATAGGAGTGTCATAGCACTGACCAGAATGATGATTTCCTCCACACACCTCACACACTGGCATCTGTAGTGCATAAACTTGTGCTTGGGACTGGTTTTTCTGTCCAGGCATCAACTGTTTGAGCTTAGATCTTATTTCCTTGACAGCAGATGCTAGAGCTTCAATCTGGAGCACACTTGGATTCACAGGTGCAACTTGTCTGGTTATTCTGTCAACTAGCCACTTATAGCAATTTTGAGCCAATGTCTCCAATAATGAAAATGCTTGATTGTATGTTTTCTGCATAAAAGTCACATTTGCTGAAGAATCAACATCTCTTCTTGTGTCATGATCCAAGCCAAAGTAGAATGCTTGGATTTGTCTCTAGTGCTAATGTCTATGGTTCGGACAACTCCTCAAAAATCCTTTGAATCTTTCTCAGACCTCGTAAATGTTTTCATGACTTCTCTGCTTGAAAGTCTGGATCTCAGTAAGCACTCTAGTAGTCATTGAAGGTGGAAAGAATTGAGAAGAGAAAACTTTTCTCATATCCTCCCAGCTTCGGATGGAATCTGGAGGTAGATTGTATAACCAGTCTTTTGCTTTATCTTTGAGAGAAAATGGGAATAATCTCAGTCTCAATGCATCTTGATCCACTCCATTGATCTTTATGGTATCACAAATCTCCAAAAAAGTGTCAATATGAGTGCACGGATTGCTACTCTCAGCTCCTACAAACATGGAGTGACTTTGCATAAATTGGATTGTTGATGGTTTCAGTTCAAAAACTATGCGCTCTAATCATTGGTCTCCTTATAGGAGGGTCCATAACTCCTTCAGTTGGCATAGCAAATGCCTCAATAGGTAGATCATCTTCATGAAGTAACATTTCTTGGTTCAAATCCTCCATTATGTCTCTCAGAATCTCTTCTGGTTAACTGGTTGAGCCTTAGGAACCTGTTGAATTTTCTAGCAGATAAGTGTTGATTCCCTGTGCTCTTCTCAAAGCTCGGTGTTCTCTTTATTCTCTACGATGTGCTTGCTCTTCAGGATCAGTAACAACAGGTGCTATGATCATAGACTATCTGCAATCATAGAAATGCAAATATCAGTAATAAAAATAGAATAACCTAAAAATAGGAAAACAATGTAGTCTATTAAAATAAAATCTCATGTAATGTCAATGCCCTCCCCAGCAACGACGCCAAAAACTTGATGGGTGTAAAGTGCAAGTGTACACTGTCAAGTTATAATACAATGCAATGAGTAAAGGTAAGATCCAAGGGAGGGATTCATCTCATGCGAAGTTCAGTTCAGTAGCTATCAAAGTAACCCAAGATTCAGGAGTACATATCTAACAACCTACTAATCAGAATTGAGAAAACTAAAATTCCTAGGACAACATGGCAAGTATAGATCAATTGCTGTTAGACACTTAATCCAAAATCTCAACAAAAATGGAGATAAGACACCAAATAGAGAAGCAACTCGGGGCTTCGATTTTCTGCTTTGCCTAAATACTGTTAACTGTCTTAATTTACCAATGACTACTGTTTTGCTTGTTTTAAAACCACAGGACCTTGCATGATCAGTCCTGTTTTATGAGGTACTTCTAATTTCATCCAACTTAAAGACAGGTTAGGGGTAATACCTCAAGGACGGCCAATTGGAGAACATCACTAGTCCTGTTCTTTAGATATGACACCACAGGCAAGGGGTAATACCCTAAGGGCGGCAGTGTGATTTATACTATTGTAGAATCCACACACCTATATGGTCGTAGTAAGTATGAACCACCTAAATGAGCCCAAATAATCCGACCGAATTACTCAAACTGTTAAACTAGCATAAGTCATTTCAAACGAAGCAAAAACTGAATCAAAGGTGTATAAAAGACTAATTAAACATTATTTAGGCTCGGCTCAACCGAGCTCCAAGTCTACAAAGTTAGCTCATGCTAGAGGCATGAGCTGAAATGAACAGAAAAGTGCAGCAACAGCTCAGATCCATGGTTCTCCTCTTCGCAGATTCAACAGGAACTGGTTGCTGGTATTTTTGCCTTGTTGTGCTCCTGACGGCCTCCAAAGTGTGTCTGATATGAATGAAAGTTGTTCCTCTCCTTTAGGAATTCTTCCTTGTGCAATTTCAGAGTTGCCCCTTCAGCCGTTTGCAAGATATGAATTTTTGTAGGGACTGTTCAGTCTTTGTTGGTTCTGTTTGACATGTATCAGCAGATGGGCCCCAAAGTGGATCCTCCCAAGTCCAGATGCAGGTTTCTTGTAAAGATGAATTGTATAGGAGATCGTGGACCACCTTCTGGTAAAAGGGTAGATCTAATGTTGCAGCCGTTGGAAAGATATGCAGCCATCTAGGGACTGATCAGTCATTGTACCAGCACTGTGCGTGATTTGCTCAAATCCTTCCAAAATGTATCAGGACAACCTCTTTTCTTTGTATAGTCTTCAGTGAACTTGTAGATAAGCTTTTGAACATTGTATCTGTGAATTTACAGCCTCACCCTCTACCTCAGTCCAATGTTGTGCACCTTGGAAGGTTGCAGATGTCATTTCTCTCTCTTTTCCTGATTTGGCAAAACTGCTTTTGTCCTTGCTAATTCTTCTTGCCGAATTTGGGCTCTTGCGGTCCCCTCTTTTCTTCGTCTCCAAGTTTGTATATCACACGAGCAGATGTTGCACAAATCCTTGGACTATAATGTTTAATATATGCAGCCATACTTGTGATGTGCAGCTTGGAAATCTGGAATGTACAGACTAGATTCTGAACAGTTCCCTTGCCAGAAAATAAGAGCACCAGCTCCAGATACTCTCTGCAGCCTTGCTAGACATAATTGACATAGGGAACTCGCCAGGCTCCATGAAAACCCTAGTTAGAAAATATCAACACAATCTTTTGATCATTTTGGATGAGAAATTGTTGATATTTGTGCAGAAATGCGCCAAATTCTTTATTTTGGTCTGTCAATCCTGTTTCAACACAATTGTGCACTAAATCAGGTATAAATGAGATGTTTGAAACATAGTATGATAGAAAATGAAAAGCTAAATAGGTGTAAAGCACGATATGAATTTAGCTTATCACCGTGAACGACCCATTCAACAGCGGACCTGGAATCGTCGATCGATGCCAGAAAAGGAGGGAATTGTGGTACTTAGCAATGAGGAATTGGGTTTTTTTAGTTATCATTAAGGGGGGTTGTATGACCAAGCCTCCGCCGTGGAAGTAGATGAGGAGGAGGACATGGATTTTCCCTCCACCGCCGCAGATCCAGGCGCACATGGATTTTCCCTCCATCGCCGCAGACCTCGTTGTGGTTTAGAAGAGGGACGATTTCCCCAATAAGTGATCGGAATTTACACCGCAGTGGATCCACGGTGGCCGGAGAACACGAATATCTTCATTTGCGACCTCTTTGTGGTGGAGAAGAGCGACGATTGCCCGGTGGAGAAGACCGGAGTTGGGCAATTCGTAGTTCCGGATCGGGCCGGGTTACTAGTTCTGACTTTGGTTTTTTAAAAGAACAGATTAATTAGGGCCGCCGGATATCAATCCGACGGCCTTAGAGACCGTTCGACATGTATGTCCCGAGCGCTCGGGAATAGAAAAAAATTCATGTATACTGTTCATAATAGCCAACATATAATTGGACAACACAATTTGAAAAATAAATGAAATGACCACTTTGCCCCTATATTTCAACTATTGGGAGAAAAATTGAATTTGATGCACCACTTTTCCATGAGTTGCGTTGTTGTTAGAGTTGTAAACAAACAAAGTCGTTCGTAAATAAGTTCGAATTCGACTTGTTTAAAGCTAGTTTATTCGGTTCGCAAACCTTAACGAACAAAGCTCAAACATGAAACTCTGTTCGTTAAGCTTAATAAATAATTTTGGTTCGTTCGTTAACCTTAACAAACACATTGTTCTAAAAAGCGCCCTAGGCGGGCGTCGGGTGGGAGATGACCGCCCAGTGCCCAGACGATTCTTATTTTTAAATTTAAAACATGAAAAAATATTTAAATATTAATAATACCTAATTAACGATTTTTCTTAAAAATAACATTAATATTAAAGTGCATGATAGTAAAACAATACTAATTTTGTTTGAGTTCAACAAAATAAAATAAATGTTCGAAAACTAGTCTTCATTTTCGTCATATTCTTCTCTAGCATAATACGCACCTTGCTCAAACTCTTCTTTATCCATCACTGGTCCATCATCATCAGAATCAAAATCTTCATCATTTAATTCTCGTATATTTCTTCTACTTCTCATAGACTCATTTTCTTCTAACTCTTGATAACTCAAGCGAAGTCGTTACTCTAATTTTTCTTTATCTTTTTCTAGATCCTGAATTTCAACAAGTCATTCCTGGGCGTGACATGCATCATCACCCAATAATACATATCTCTTTTTTCTTATTGAGCATTTTCTTATTGATTAGACGAGCGTTAGATTGGACATGGACTAAATTATTCAACCCTACAGTATCGAGTATATTCACTTTCTTGTTTGTTCTATAGACTAGATGACTACAATTGTAATCTTATGCTTGTTTTGTGGTTAATTAATAAATTTATGCATGGCCTTAGGCCCATGAATAAATTTGATAACCTAAATCAAGATATTAATTTATTTTTTAATTTTTTTCATAATTAAGTACAGAATCGTTTGGGCGGTCCGAGTGTCGGTCTAGGTAGCCCGGGTGGCTGCCTTATCGCCTTGGGTCACCCAGGCAGGCTAGGCGGGCTGGACGGTCGCCCAGGGAGGTTGGGCGGCCGCCCAGGGGAGCTAAGGCACCCAGCCACTGTTCGCGGCGGGCACCCCCGCCTAGCGCCTAGGCACCACCTCGGTGCTACTTTTAGAACAGAAAATAGAGATCGAACATGGACTTGTTCGTTCGATCTTGGTACGTTAAACAACGTTTTTTGTATGATCATTTTATTTTTGGTATAATAGTTTTATTTTTGTATATAATTAGATATAAGACCATCCCGTTAGGGGCTTAAAGTTTTAAATTAATTTTGAAGTGATGACAATGTATTCGTACATACACATTTATTTACCTATCAATATGATTATTTTTATTTGAATTAACTGTTAAATGATGGTGAAAGTATCAATCAGTCCTTACGTTTCATTATTTTCATTGCTCATTAATGCATAACGAACGATCTCGAACATGTAAATGAGCACATAAATGAGTCGAACATGAACGAACACAAACCGTTCCGTTCGCGAGTTTTTTCGCAAATTGTTCGTGAACCTTAACAAACATAGCTCAAACACGAAGCATTATTCATTAAGCTTAACAAACAAGCTCGGTTCATTCATTAAACTTAACAAACAGAGCTTGAACATGATCTGTTCATTTAAACTCGATTCGTTTACAGCCTTAATTGTTGTATTACTATTGGCATTACTCAATACCCTTCCACGCAAAAAAAAATACCAATGATTTTTACATGTGATCACAAAGACATATCACAGTGCAAAACCTTTCGCACACTCGCCCATTTTAGGTTCGGAGGGAGAAACCCCTCACCCCACCTGCAACAACCTACGGGTTGCTCTAATTCTTCACCACCTGCGTTCAAAGCTCTCATTCCGAACTTGGATCCGGTAAAACATATGATTTTTAATAACCTATGGTTTCCATGTCATGTCGGGCCTGACTATTCAGTATTCCATAAGGGTTCATATAAGGCAATCTCCCTCATGAACCGGATCAAGCATTACAATGAATGATTGAGTCCGCTCAAAGCGTTTTGGACAATGAATGGAGCTTGTCATCTCTGTCGATTGCTCGATTTATAGCAAACGGTGGCAAAACTATTTTCATACGCACCTTTGCTTTTAAATAAGATATTTAGTTAATTTTAAAAAATCAACTAATTTTATGCCACTAAACTTAAACGAAGTAACGAATTTTACGAGTCCAACTTGTGAAAGGCAAAAGAAATTGCTCTTATCTTATCCGGCAACAAGTTGCCGGAAAGTGCATGAACTTTTTTCCTTACTTTATATAAGAGGACAAAGAAGCACTTTCCCTTTATCGTGATTAGGATATTTTGAAATCATTTATAGAGATTAGGCTGTGGATTAATTCATTGGGGTTGCATGATTAGGTTTCAGTAGGACATGATCAATAAGGTCATGTGATTAGGATACAGATTAATTAATTGATTAGGTCGTACCTACCAAAAAAATTGGTTAGGTCGCAAACGATGGAAAATTCTTACGTCCCGCGATCAACCATTTGCGGTGTCTCTTCGAATACTTCAATTCCATATAGGTGTGAATAATGTGATACCAAAAGGTGAATATCACACAACAAAAGTGGACGCAATTTTGGAATTTTCCATGTGAATATAGTGGTAGCAATAGTTATATATCGATATTTGTTCTTCTCTCCTTGCGAAGTGGATGTGGAGATACAAAACAGAGCCACACAGTCTCTGAGCAAGGATCATCAATATTATCTCCAGAGAGATTGGATGTCAGATTTGAACCTGGTGCAACTCCCGATAAAGTATCAAAAGCTTGGATTGATATTTGGGGCGAATCTGCCCAACAACCATGTTTTGTAAATAACCTGAAAATGAAAACTGGAGATGGATCAGCATCCTTATTCTGGAAACCCGATTGGACCGGAGATGGATGTTTTACTATACTCTACAACGATCTATATGGCCTTCTTTGAGCAAGAATGACACAGTCCGAGAGGTGATAAAAGGAAATTCCTTAGATACTGAATCTATTACCTGGAATCCCTGCTTCAAACGTAGTTTGAGAGACTAGGAAACTGCAAGGCTAGTTCAGATGAAAGAAAAGGCAAACTAGGTCGTACTTGACAGTAACACACTCGACAGATGGGCATGGAGGGTAACTGCATCAGGTTGCTACTCAGTTCGGTCGGTGTAAAAAATTTGTTGGTCCAGCCACATGGAGGAGAAGTTTCAATTTCTTGCTGCACATGGTGAGAACTGTTGAAGATTCCTTCAACAAAATGATAAAAGGTTGTTAAGAATTGGTGCGCGTGAAACGTTTCTCAACAAAGGTTGCTCCTTGTTCAAAATATGCGGACGTGTTCTCACCAGCTTTGAGTCTCTATAAATAGAGAGGATTTCTTAACACCACAACACCAAGCCAATACCAACGGGAGAAAGAACAAAGGGGAGAAGAAGGATTTCTTCTGTGAGAGAGAGAGTTATTTAGGATGTTCCTAAATTGGGGGAGTGACAAAATATTGGGGAAATATTTTTGGGTAGATTTCCGATGTTGGTTAGCCTCTAGATGGTCTAGAGAAGACTCTCTTGTACCTACTATTTTATAGTGAAAGAATTGTTCGGAGTTTGTCCCGTGGACGTAACCCAAAATTGAGGGTGAACCACGTTAAATTCTCGGTGTCCATTTATTTTCAGCACCTACCAGATTTCTCCATTATTATTATTTTTATCCGTTGCGCCCAACACTTAGCACTTCCACTTGAACTTATTAACACTTAGTTGAGCTCCTGAACATCTTTGTCTAAGTGAAATAAAGAACTATACTGCTACATGTTCAACAATATACTGGATAATGAACTTTCACATGCAAGATGTGCACATAAACGACAAACATAGCATGATAGTTAAACCCAAAGTAAAAAATTTCTCTAAAGGAACAACATTTTGGAAAACGCTAGGAAACCGAAATTACAAATCAACCAATTTATGTATCGAGCCATTGAGATAATTGCGACTATGATCCCTGCATAGAGTCAGCCCCCCATTTGTACACATGCAGCTTGGTTCCCCATTGTACATTTGGATCTTTGTACATATAAAAGAGAATGTTTGTCTTGACTTAGGGTGTTTGCCCCCAACCACGCAGCCTATAAATACTACAAATCTGACTTAACACTAAAATGAGTGCCCACCCACCCACACACCAATGTGTGGGTGTGGGTGCTTTGTGAGTATTCGTGATATATGTGTAGATTTGTGGTACGTATCAGTCCTCGCCAATGAGGGTGGGGTGGTCACCCGTATAAATTGAATATAAAATTATAAATAATTTATTAATCTTTTTTGTTCCATTATCAGTTTGCTGCTTTATCCGTCCGCGTTTTCGATATTTTCATATCGAAACAATTCAAGTATTCATTAATTTTTTATTTAGGTGACTCTGCAGCCCACAGAAACTAAAAACATATAAATATTGGTGTTGGGATTTGAGATCAAAAAACATAACTCATATTTTAAATGATATTATTCGAACTCTTAAACTAAAATTTATGATATATTCAAAAATCACATTAACATCAAAATTTTGGAATTAACCTTGTATTTAATTTTCGAAGACAAAAAATTGCCAAAAATTGAACTTACGAGCTTCTATGCATCTTGATCTTTACTGCTTGTTGAGATATTGGTTAATGCCCAGCCTAAGGTTCCGGAATTAAAACTGAAAGATGCAAATTTTAACAATGGGCTTTAATATACACATCGAGCCCGATTAATTTGTAATGTGTTGACTAAGTGAAAAAACAACTTATGTTTTTTGCTTGGGTTGATCGTTCAAGCCCATATACCAGAACAAGTAATCCAATCCATGAAATTAAGCTCACTTGTGGAAGCCATCTGAACCTTCTGGAGAGGCTATTTTGACAAGAAATGAAACCCTTCACAACCATTTTTACTGTACAATTTTTTTCTCGTCCAAAATGACTTAGGACCAGATTAATGAGATATGTTCAGAATAATCAATTATGACTGTCGGATTTTTAATCCAACGGACAGGATAAAAACAGCTATATAATTTATTAAATTTTATTAATCTAATGGTATGTTTTATGCTGACCGTTAGATTTTTAATCCGACGGTCATAATTGACTATTCTGGACATATGTCATTAATCTGATCCTAAGTCATTTGGATAAAAAAAAATTGTTTTACTCTTTCATCTTCTCTCTCACTTGGAAAACTCGCTCATTGCCTACTACTGAGATCTTTACGTTCTAGAGATGTTTTGTGACCGGACTTGACCGGACTCTTGTGCCGGATTCACATACAATCCAACTTTATATATTTTGCATTCAAGCTTTTTTCGATGTGTTCAAGTTTTGAAAGTTTTAAACGAAAACTAAAACGTTTTGTATATTGTTTTCATAGATCTGGTGTTTGACGATCCTCAGAGTAGTATGTTTTCTTGTTACTGGAAGTGTAAATCCGGTTTCTTGTTCCGGCGAGTCTTTTCACTTCGGTCGTGGTTTTTGTTACTTTTTTGGTAGAGACGTATAGATCGAATGTCTGACGATTTTCCGTTGCCTTGTGGTTGAGGAGATCGAACTTTTGTCTGCTGCTCTGTCCAGACCTACACTATTTTTTTTACTTTACTGTTTTTTATTTCCGTCAAGTTAATTTTTGAAGTTTTTTAAACAAATCAGTAAAGGACTCATACATTTCTCTTTACATTGTTGATCCGGTATTTTTATGATCTTACACCGGTATTTGTGTTCAATCTTCGATTCTTCGGCGGTTGTTTCCGTCATGTTGCTTGGCCGAAGTGGTTGTTTCTTTTGGGCTCGAGTTCTTGTTATTGCGGACGTTATCGGCATATTTTGGCCTCATTAAGCATTCGGCTGAACTAGATCAACATCGTGGCCTATACATTACCCTTTTACTTCTTGCATTTTTAGTTTTGTTCAAGTGTGTAAGAGTTTCGAAAGAAAATCTAGTCAGTTTTTGTAGAGTCCAAACAGTGGTTGCATACTGTTGTAGAGTCCGGATCTTGTCGTTTTGTAAGTGTTCTTGAGTGTTTTGGTTCTGATATCATAGATCTCACAAAATACATACTACTTTTCCAAGACTTTCCTCTTCTTGTCTCTTTTCTGCTGTATATCATTTTGTAAATTGTAGATCCAGCCGTTATATCCAGTTTTTTCCAATTTTCGGTCATGTTCTCACCTTTATCGATTCTTGAGTGTTTTGGTTTTGTCTTTCCGAGACTTGTGTCTCTTTTGTTTGCGGTTTAGATTCTTTTTTGTTAGAGAATGAATCGAAAGTCTGACGATTTTTACTGGCCTTTGTGTCCGTGTTGACCAAAGTATCATTTCGGGTTTTTTCCGATTTTAAATTTTTGGCTACTGTTTTTTATTTTTCAAATTGTTTTTGGTTAAAAACTGAGTTTTATTTCATTTCGTAGTTTTTTTTGGGTAAGCAATTTCATTTCATAGTTTGTAGATCCGGTGATTCCTTATTAGCTGAAGTTGAAAATGCTAACATGGTTGTTTATGTGCATATATAACACAAGTTGGTTCGGTTCCTATTTGCTACTGCTATTTATTTAAATCTGAAGGTTAACATAGTTGTTTTCCTCTGAATTTGAAAACTCCTCACCTCGCATACACGGATCCCACTAAAGAGCATAACCTCTTAGCACACCACCATCACATCACCCCCCATTAATGGTAAGGATACATACACACATGTTGGTGTGTGTGTATGTGGGATCCATTACCCGTTAATGGGGGGGGTCATGGTGGTGTGCTATAGAGGTAGTGCTCTATAGCATTACCGGTACAACGGGCGATACCGTCTTTGTTTTTAAGACTTGGTTTGATAGTTAAACTAAATGAAGTGACGAATATTTGTTGCTTAAATTCTTGGATGCTATATTATTGATTTTCTAAATTCTTGAATAGTACATAAAAAATTGAGTAGTTTTTTGGAATGTGTCATGTTAGCGATAATTATTCAATTTCTTATTTAATTTGCTTCAAAATGAAAATTATTTCTTACGTCTAACTAAAAGATTATGTATTTATTTATATTATGTGAGTTCATTGAGTTTTTTTTAGGTAGTTTGATTTGTGCAATTAGTGTTTCGTTCATTAGAAATGTATTTTGTATTTTTGTAATCCTTGCATGAGATATATTACACTCCTATTTAATGATAGATCATTTTTTTTGAGGTGAGAGCTTTGTTTATATAATTTAAAGGATTTAAATAGAGGATTTAAATGTAACTTTATGAAAAATCTATTTTTGAAAAGTAAACTTTAAAAAAAATGCAAATGTAACCTCCGTCTTTAAAAATAAATCAAAAATCGAATATATTTAAGTTTAGCATAATATTAAACTTCCAACTAACGTAATAATACCCATTCCCGCCATACCCAACCACCGTTACGGTTTTTCGGTCGTCGAAAAATACATATCAATATTTTTCTTCTATTCTCTCACATTCTCGGCTCAATTTTTTCGGAAATAAATTCAAAGAGGTCGAGGGAGACCGAGAGACCGAGAGCATCAACAGGCGCAGCGTGAATAGGGCGGATCTAATCCGTGTTCTATTTTTG
>JAOYMZ010022426.1:0-18091 GCA_025802335.1 Pinguicula primuliflora
CATAGGGAGGCAACAAACCAAAGCCTTGGGTCACTTCCCCTCATTTGTCATTCTCCTTAGTGATCTGATCTTCGAGATTAGCGGGGTGACAACACTAGGCTTGATTATCATTACTTTATGTTTATCTTAGTTTAGAATAGTAAGATCAAAAAACCCCTTTTAATCTTTCGGTTTACATTTAGTCGAGTCATAGTTGAGCATGTTTAAGACTACTCCCTGTGGATATGACCCTTACTTCCCGTAAGGTATTACTTGTACGACTGTTTATACTTGCACATTAATGTGACGTTACATTCGTCCCATCAAGTTTATGTCAAAATTTGATGTGGATTATATGGAATGTCACAATCATATCAAATTTACATTTATAATACCAAGACAACTCTGGACTCGTATAGAAAGTAAAGAAGTCCCAGGTCGACTCTCGAAGGATTTGGGGTGGGAATTAGTGCATAAGTGAATATTTAATTACCGCATTATATTATTGTAAATACACTAGAAATCGTTTAGAGTTGTTCTTAATTCTAATTAAATAAAAATAGCAACTAAAATAATTAAATCTAAAGGTAGAGACTAGGAGATAAATATGGGTATAGGACATTAACCCATCCCTTCGATGCTAACCTAAACATACTCCTAATCTAATGTAGTTTCATTAGAATGGGGAGTCTAATTGCTAGCCTCTAATCACTTGAACAATTAAATCTAGCCGACTAAGTAGTAAATAATTAGTGTAGGAAAAACTCAATTAAATCCTCAATTAAGAATTCCAATTGTGACCCAACCCTAATTCATGCTCCTATAATCAACTTAGAATGTAATTCATTCAACCAATTCACCATAAATCAATAGAAACTCCAAATAGAAATTAAAGAGACATAATCAAGTTTACATCCACGTTTAAGGGCTAAGTATCCAATCCCACAAACAAACTAGCTAAACATGATTAAAACTAAGCTAAACAAAATAAAAGGGCCAAGACACAAAGAAGAAAGAGAAGAGGTGCTCATTTGAAGCAAAGGTGGAATTTCCCCCTTCAATTCTTGATCTTCTCTTTCCGGCCACCGTCCCGCCGTGAAGCTGCCGTTCGTCCACTGCCGTGCCGCCGTCTCCTCCTCCAAATGTGGTTGGCCAAAACCCTTCACCGCTTGAAAGATGAAGTTTTGGATGTGTTTTTGGTGAGAAAAGGAGAGTGGAGGTCGAAATTTTGTATGGAAGAGAGATTTATCATCCAAACTTGGAGTGGGAAATGTCTTCTTTGCCCTCAAAGCTTGTCCACATATTTTCGGATAAGAATTGTCAACTACTTCCTTGTCTTCTAGTGAGACTAGTGAAAGCTTGTAGGAGAAGTTTGTATTTTTAAATGAGTTTGGGCCTTTCTTCCACTTTTTGGGCCTTTCCACCTTCTTTTATATGACTTGACCCTAAAACACAAAATAAGATAAAAACAAGTAAACTTATATAAAATCGCAAATAAAAGTATGATTTCAAGCAAATATTATTATTTAAATGACAACAAAAATGCATATGAATTGGACTCATCAAAACCCTCCATACTTAAACCATGCTTGTCCTCAAGCATAAAATAGAACTAAGAACCAGAGCTTGAAATCAATGAAGTGTATATGCATAAATCTAAAGGATCAAAGATCATGCATCATGAAAATGAATCTGGTTTTGAAAATAGCTTAAAGCGTAGCATAGTAAAGTATGGGTGCATCTAGGTCTCTAAACGTTACAATCCTAATACTTGCTTGTCCTCACATAACAATCAAATAAAACACATCAAGTTGCTAAAAATCAAGCACAACATATCAAATCAATTAAGGTACCTCTTAAGTGATGCAAGCAAATATAGTGTGTCAAGGAACACATTGAGGCATCAACAAAGAGCATAATTAAGAGTTTCAATCTCTATTCCGGCCTACTTATCATGACATCTCGAGCCGTGAAGTGTGTGCAAACTAGGCCACCAATCAAACCACAAATCCTTCGACATGCAAAGATCTAAACCTTCCCTAAGATATGAGTCTCAACTCCACCCCCTCTTAATAGGTAAGTGTTTAGGATAAGGTTTCTCTCTCGGTGGAGTTGGAAGCAGAAATAATGTACGCTCATAAGAAGACTTAAATGTTATCGTGGACGGTGCTCTATACAATCATTGAAAGAAAGATAGACATTTTAAAATCAAAGAGATCTCTTTCTCAAAGATAAATACAAGCTCAACTCTAATAGGTTCTAGGGAATCATATAAAAGAACTATAAAATCATGCTAAGGCTCCCAAATTCCATAATTCTTTTTCTTTTCTTTTGTCTTTTGATTTTTTCAATATTCTTCCCCTTAAAATGAGGAGGTAATATTTTTTGCACATAATCAATGAGACAATTTTTTTAAGAGCCAAAGCATTTACAAAAGTTTTGATTTCCCTATTTTGAAAAGATCACAAGATGAAAGAAAAGGGGAGTCGTATTTTTCTTCACTCAATGAACACCACCACAAACTTGTCCAGATAGGAGTGGAACACCCAGTTCATCAAGTTCATGAAGACGGTCGAAGCATTGGTCAACCCAAAAGGCATCACAAGAACTCGTAATGATCGTATCAGGTTCGAAAAGCAGTCATACTCACGACATCACTCTTCACCTTCATCTGGTAGTAGCCCGACCTCAAATCTATCTTTGGGAACACGCAAGCACCTACCAACTGATCAAATAAGTCATCGATTTGGAGCAAAGGGTATTGATTTTGAATGGTGACTCTATTTAACTCACGGTAGTCTATACACAACTACATGCTCCCATCCTTCTTCATCACAAACAACACAGGTGCACCCCATGGTAACACACTGGGTCGCACCTATCCTTGATCTATCAATTCCTGCAGTTGAAGCTTCTATTCTGCCAATTTCTTCAGTGTCATTCTGTACGGTGCCTTTGACACCAGAGTGGATCCAGGTATAAGGTCAATTCCAAACTCCACTTCTCTGTCTAGAGGTAGGAGGGGTAACTCCTCTAGAAACACATCAGCAAATTCCTGCACCACCGGTATGTCCTCCAATCTCTGTTCTTGATCCAGTGTGGTCACTAGGAATGCAAGTAAGCATCACATCCTCTATGTACTAGTCGCTGAGCCTTAATGGCTGAAATAATCTTGGTGACCGATTGGTTTCATACCCCGACATACGTTGATATAAGAAAGTGACCTCCCCAGCGGTTGAAATAGAACATACATATGTCGACGGTCGATTTGAGCATAATTTACGCGAGCCACTCCATCCCGAGTATGAGATCAAAGTCCCGCATATCCAAAATAGTGAGGTCTGATGGAATCGTTATACCACCAAGGTGAATTGGGCACTGCAAAATGCATGTCGTAGCTAGGGTCGCTTTCTTGATAGGGGTAGAAACCACGCAGGACACTGTCAGCAAGCTAATTGGTGACTGAACCCTGTCCACGTACTATGTTGGAATAAATGATCGGGTGGTGCTGCTATTAAATAAGGTATAGGCTAGACTACCATAAACACTTAGGTTACCTGACACCCAAACAAATCAATCTACGTGAAGAGGTTATCATATCTTCTTATGTCGACCAAATTGATTTCAGTATCATGATGGAAAGTAAGTATAAGATACAGATAATTATTATCGCATAAGGCATACCTGCAATAACCTCGTCCAACCTCTCCACGAACTGCTCATGGGTGATGGCATATACTCTCACCCGTGTTGGAGGGAGGGGAGGGGGTAGCGGTAGTAGTCCAGGTCCCCTGACAACCTTCAATGCAGTAGCGGGAGGCCTAGTAGGGCAAGCTAGCTGTCCATGTCCTCTCTTCTTGCAACTGAAACATGTCTTGTTCTGCCAAAAGTCCATCCCACCACCTTGTCGAAATCTAGGGCCCGAGGAAGGGGGTGGGGGTCGCCTAGACGAAGGAGCGGAAGTAGGAGCTTGTGTCTCGATGTATCTCATCCTCTTGGCTTCACTTTCAGTCTCTAACAATTCTGATTCCACATGAACCGCTGCATCTTTTCCTCGAACGGTTTGTGATCACACTGTTCACTGTCACATGGTAAGCCATCAGCAACCCTTTCCAGAATCCGAGCATCTTCATCGCTGGGTTTTCCATAGTCTGAGTAGCATATCTGCCAAGGTCACGGAATCATGCGTTGTAATCCAGCACTGACTCTCCAACCCACTGAACACAACTCTCAAATTCCCACACCTTCTGAATCATCCAAGAATCGGGAATGTAGTATCGTCTGAACGCATCACGAAATGCCCCCCAACCGTACGAGCCACGATCCCATAAACTCGGGGCTATGCTCATCCACCATGCCTCAGCACTACCTACTAGATAATATACCTCCACCTCCACCTTGAGATCATCGGGTGTCTCTCAAGCTGTCATGTTCTTCTCAACCTCCAGTAACCACTCCTCTGCATTCCTAGGGCCATTATCGCCCTTGAATATGCTAGTCCTTCGCTTGTGCATCGCCTCTTGTTGCGCACTCAAGCCCCGTCGCACGGGCTGTATAACTGGGTTAGGGGCCATCGGGGTCGTGTCAAATATAATTGGCATACTCCCAGTTGGCATCCAGTACACAGTCCAGCTATGTATGCCGCCGCCATAGCAGTGAGTGCTTGAAACATCTCAGCAGGTATCATATTCAACGGTATCGATGGAGGAGGTTCCAGGGTCTCCCCTAGGCCTTCAGGCGTTGGAGCTGTCCTTGTCGGTGCAGGTGGATCAGCATGAGACTCTATCTCATGGCTCGCCTCATCCAAAGGCTGCAGGGTCCCATCAGTGGCAGTCTGGTTGCGCGCACGATGCCTACTCTCCATACCCTTATCAATTCAAACAGTCATTCTCGCAAGTACTATCACAGGTTTATAAACCCAAAACATCCAATTAATCCCAAGCAACTCAGCGGAAAGTTTCCCTAAGCCTTGTTGGTGTCCCCATCAACAAGGTTAGATGCAACCTCGCTCTGATACCAAATGTAACGAACTCAAAATTCAATAAAATATCCAAGGGTTCGTTCGTTACAGCAGTATGGTCCAAAGGTCATACCCGAGCCCAAGTTAAATTATTCAAATAACCGAAAGCATAACAATAGAAATTCAACGTCGATGCGAAAATCCATAACATCATAGGATATACGAGTCCAAGCTCAAACAAGTTAACAACAAATGTAAAGATCAATTGTCGGGTGTAAGCCCAAGTTATTATTTAAACTTCGAACAACAAGCTAAACTCCGAAAAGAACATTCTCCAATCATACCACTCGGATCAACGTCGCTCCAGCTTTGCAAGAAAAATATGCGGGTAGGTTCGTGAACCACAAGACTTAGTAGGGGATCAAACCGGAGGTGCACATCATTGTAATATTACTACAGTGACCATATGATTTCATAATAGATGATCTTCACATACCACAAGACAAATTCAACCAAATCTTCAATTAAAACGTTCTGTCCAAATAGTAGGATAGTATCAGCACATAAACACATAACATCTTACTTGCATCTCATGCTATGACAACATATTCACATAATCCAACCCTTAAACAAAATATATGTAAATCTATCTCGTTAATTTCCCACCCAAATCACATAGTAGTTCAACCAATTTAATAATAAGACGTCAAACCCACTGGCCAGTTAAGGTAAACCGAATACTATTCTTTCCCGCACCATTTGACCTTGCAAGGTCAACCCTGGTTCCAACAGGTTAACTCCTAATTTCCATTTTTAGTCATTTACCCTTAACCGTGAATCTGGTCTGCCGTCCTCCTTCCAGGAAGAGACCCTGCGGCTACATCCCTACCTAAGCCAACGTACTGACCACATTCAGCATCCCCTGCCAGGGACCAGAGCCGGCCCTCTCCTCCGTACTCCATTCCCCTCGTCACACTCTGCCCAGTCAGGTCCGACAAAATTTCTACTCCTTCCTATGCTGACAGATCCAGCACTTCCCCACAGTCGGAATTTTAAGTGATCAACACTCCGTTAGTTTCCCTCATTTCTCCGTTCACTCTGCCGCTCGTTGGCCACTTACTGTGCCGCTCATGGTGTCTCGTCAAACACTCAACCGCTCTGCCGCTCATCGATTTCTCACTGCGCCGCTCACGGCATCTCGCACATATTCGATCTATCCGTCACTCCGCATCTTGTGCTCTTCACTCCGCCTTTCATTACGATACTCAGGTTCTCCACTTTTCTTACCACATTCCACACCGTCACCCAACACTCACCTCTCCTTCATACGCACGTTCTTATCAATCGCTGCTCGCACCATCCCAACCGTGTGATAAATCCAGAGCCACTTACCAGATGGATTTTCTCTTTCACGCACAAATACAACAGTAATTAACCAGGTAGTAAGATCAAGAAACACATTGGATTTAACCTGCGAGTAACATAGCAGCAGGACTTCAAACCAGGTAAGAAAATAGGATGCAGTATTCATAGCAGAACGACTACAAATCAAGCAGGAAATGAGATACAAAATTCATAGCAGGATGACTTCAAATCATGCAAAGTAAGTAAGAAACAGGATCCATTTTGAACACTATCCGCATAAACAACACGGCATTGAGGTGCGATCAGAATCACGGATTTCCACTCGTTGACGTCAGCCACCGATCATGCCACGTAGCACGCGGTGCTGAGGGTACCACCAACTGCCACCACCTCGCCACTACATCCACATAACCGATCTACACCACCTACCGTGTATCTTCCCAATTGATTTCTTGCTCCTCTACCTTTTTACTGCAGCCACACTAACCTTAATCGAGCGTCCGCCTGCTTTTTATACACGGCTGATCCCCATCTTGCCCCGTGTCCGTACGGGGAAGACGACCTCTGCATGGGCGCAGAGCAATTGGGCCGAGATTTCAAATGTTGTTGGGCTCGCATAAGATGGTGAGTTCTTTGGGCTGATTGGTTTGGCCCAACTAGAATAAATGCAGCCCTTCTCAAAATATAAGTGTGATTTGAGTGGCCTAAGTTTATGACCCAATTCTCGGCTCGAAATTAGTCTAATACTCATAGTTAAACCAATTAAACGAAGGTTCAAAACTTAAACATATTTAGGAAAATCGTCGTACCTTACACTAGTGCTATTACTCGCAAGTCTCTCAGTTTCTTCCTCAAGAGTACCGAGAAGGATTCTTCCCCTGTTTCGACTATAAACCGCACATATACATTTTGATTTGAGTTGGTTAGGATCAACAGCTTGATTAACATCTCTCCACCTTCGAGCCTACTAGCCTTCCCTCCTGTATATGAGCTCTATGCCAGATTTCTTTCCATTGAGCTTACGTCAATAACTGGAGATGGGAAGGCTACCTGACTGTTCTCTAGCCAAGCAGGTTTTTCAGGTTGCGGCACATGTTTTACTGATTTTGGCTGTATTTCTGTACCTGTCTCCCTGTTGTAGCGGACTTGCTGAGTTCCTGCATTCTACCCTTGCTTGCATCCAGAGGCAGGGGCTTGTGTTTTCTTTATTTCACATGCTCACATATAACTTGCAAGTTCCAACTCTTGTGCCATTGAGTTTTTCAATGTGTTCTTGAGTATTGACCTCTTTGTCGATGTGTATTTTTTTTCCTTGATACACCTTTGCAGGTGGGGCATGGACATCTCAAAGCTTGCCGCACGGTTCAAAGAAGATCCATAGGTCTCTCCTTGACCAATTTGGAGAAAAATTTGTGATATAAAGGGATGTTGTGCTTTCCCGGAGATGCTTAATGTATGGAGGCAGGTTGTTCTTGGTTCTCAGTGCTGGACGACGGCTGCTTGTAGTTTCCCAACAGCCTTCTTCGGTGTCACTGGGACTAGGGGAGCTAAGCACCTGCGCCGTTGTAGGTACCAGCATGGTGCCGACCATTTAGCTCTGCTCGAGCTCTTGACTTTCTACTCTAATCATGTTCCATCTAATATATTTAACTTAATAAATTAACTTTCAAACTTCAAATTAGTTGCAATTTCCAAGTTAGTTTATTAATGTATAAATTAATGAACTAAATTTTAAATTAATTGCAAGTTCAATTACTATAATATAAAAAATATGTTTTAATCTATTCATTTTTAAATGTAATGATATAATATTTGTATGTACTAATGTATTTTTTAATCAATTCACTAAACTTTTATGTACTTCTTATTAATTTTATATAATTGATTAATGTTTTATTTATAATAATAACAATGAGTTTGGTTTGTGCACAACCCTATTCTTCACAATCCATCCATGCCACCACTCGTTTCAAAATTAGTTGCATCATTGAATAGTCCATACATAAGAGATCAAAAGTCCCATATCCAAGCACTGTCCCAGAAATTTCTAAAACCTTATTTAAGACTAATTAACCAAAGGGAAAAGGGTTTTAAAATTTACAGGCTCGCCAGAACCACGTTGCAACATGAGACTTTTGATCTCCAACTCTTGGGCTTACTAATGGTGCAATTAATTTTGACGATAACAGATTGTGGACAATAAGACTGTGCACGGTAACCTCACTATAATGAAAATAATGATCATTTTTAGTTTTATTTTGATTTTCTAATAATAATTACTTTTTTAAAGATTTATTTTGTGGTTAAGAACAATAAAAATGAAAATTTATAATAAAATTGCTTGTAGCTTAGTATAACTTACTATTGAATGAAAATAATAGAGATTAATGTTCAATCCTATAAACAACAATATTCTGGAAGGTTGAGGCTCCTACAGAAAAAATGAGAAGGAAAATGAAAATGAAAATGAAAATGAAAATAAGAAGTAAAAGTAAAAATTAAGTAGAGATACAAAACACACCCAGTATGACTACACTCGACTTTTCCAATTAAATCCAAAATTGAAAGAATCGAAGGATTTGGTCGCGGTTTAAATGTTAGACCCAACCCTACCATAGGATCAAGAGTCTAACATCAGAATCATTTATACGTAATATACGAGGAATTCTTTTATGATCCCAAATGATATAATACCGAATGATACAAAATTACAATATGTAGTATTAAATTTTGATATGATAGCTGACTCATTTAAAATTCACTTAAAAATATTCTTGATCTATAATCTAAATCCAACCGCCTAGAGCATAACATTGGGGATACAAGTAACAGGTACATTATTGGAACCTAGGATCATGCTATGGTAATCCTACCCAATATTTGAGCATATCTAAAGCCGAGCATATCAGCCTAAAAGAAAGAAGTCTTTTGATTTCCGTTGCCTGTTTACTGGGTTGCACATTGAAACAATCCATCTTGGTTGCTTTTCAGAGCCACTTGATTTTCCTTCTCCGACTCTAATATCTTGTCTCCGCCCTTGCCAAATTCGCCATCATCTTGACTTAGTCTTGCGAATTAATACGCTGTTATTCTCATCTTCTGGTGTCGATTGAGGGTCTTTGATTTGGTTGAAGGTGAAGAACTTACGCTTTTATGTTTTATGGTGTCCGGTTTTTTCCACCCACTAGATTAAAGATACCGGCTTTTGGTGATGGTGTAAAGTGGTTCGTTGTTGAATCCACCATATTATTGATTAATATTGTTTCTGAAGTTGAAGGTATTTTATGCAGATAGCTGGGCCATTTTGCACTCTCTGTTGTACTGGATGTCTTTATCTGAATTTCTTGTGGTTAACCTCACCCCATTTATATCTTTTGATCTCTGCTTTATAATCAATTTAGGTGTTCCGGTTAGAAAGTTTTCAATTTCAATGTCTGAATTGATCGGCCCTCGTCTCTATTGCTGCTGCAAATGCCGAAATCATGTTTGTCTTCATGACGACATAATCTCCAAGGCGTTTCAGGTGAATCATTCTGTATCTCTTGTGCCTCGTAAGATTCTGAAGCTCCTTAAGCAAACGGAGAAATTTTATGGTCCACTGTTGGCGGCAGTGGAAATTTGTGAGCTTTGTTTATCTTGGCAATGGTGCTGTATCGTTCGTAATGCGTTTATGCAACACATAGTTGCACCATGGAATTTGCAATGTATGCTAGTTCAATATATACTGCTGGATGAAGGTCGAGACCATCTATTTTGAGCACCGAAATGATGGTGCTTAGCAGTGGCGGATCCTAAAAGTCTAATTAGGGGGTGCGCTTCACATATAATTTTTTTTACAGCCTAATTAGACCCCCTAATATTCGTGACGTGAGGGAGTGCGGGCGGGTGCAGATCCGCGTATAAAAAAATTTTTAGAAGGTGCGCTGCACCCCGCCGCCCCCTACTGGTCCGTCACTGGCCCTTAGAGATGTTGCACTACCATAGCCTAGAAAGTCCTCCGAAGTAATCACTAAGGATACTGTAAAAAAAGTGGATGAGAAGCTTATTAGCTTCCATACCATGGATGTTTGGATGATGTTTGTAGAATAATTCGGTTATATATTTTGCACACTGCACTGCTTAAACCTTATATGGTCACAGGGAAAACACGGCAGAGCCTTCCTATTCTCCCATGCCATGAATATAAATGTCGGGGCGAAGGAGGATAGGCGTCTGTTGACAGGCCTCCACAGTGTTGCTGATATCACCTGTGGAGATTGCAACCAAGTGCTGGGATGGAAGTATGTCTGTGCGTATGAGTCAACTCTGAAGTACAAGGAAGGTAAGTTCATATTCGAGAAGTCGAAAATTGTCAAGGATAACTGGTAGCCTCCTCCACTGTGTAATGTGCTACATAGGGTATGGTGTAGATTGTAGTGTAGCATACTGTTGTCCTCATGGATTCATCCCACTGATATGGCAACCAGTGTCCATTTTCTACAATCCTATGTAAATTTAACGTTGTATGTCTGGGTAACTGGTAATTAGTAACACCGTGTTCTTTCATTTACTTTTTTTTATTTTTTTCACGAAATTATATATTGGTCAAGCAGTGAATTCATATGTCTGACGTTGGTGCAAGTATAACGACACTAATCACCGATGGCGCTCCTATCCTAATAGAGTCACGCAGTCACGTATGCGTAGTATAAAAAGTCGACAACATTGCAAAGTTTTTTTTTGTTTTTTTTTCTGCTCACCATTAACTCCATCATAATTTAATTCCAACAAAAAGATTCCTAACAGAGTTTGAGAAGGAATCGACAAATTGGACGAAGAATTAACATGAGGAAACTCTCACGAATTCCTCAAGTGACGTGGCACCAGTAGCAGACATTGTATACACTTACGATCAAGAGGGAAAATTCAAGAACCTGGGTCAAGGTAATCACAGAAATGTCTGTGATCGTACATACCTTTTTATGCAAAATGAATCGAATATGTTTAGAGTTACAAGCATGAATATACCAGTTATCTAAACCCTTCATTGGTTCTAGAAACCATGGCGGAGACGGAGAAGGAGCGGAGGAGCCGATCTGTAACGGTGGAAAACGATGGTAAGAGCTACACTATAGAGGAGGCGGGCAAAAAGGTTGTGGGTTTTCATGATCAAACCAAAACCATTGAAGAGGGAGGAGATGGTGAAAACTCGTGGACGGACGTAAAAAAGAGAATCAAGGGGCGACTGAAAGATCAACAACCACAAAACAATCTCGTGACGTTGTACTTTACAAATTTTCCGACGAGTTGGGGACCAAGGCGGCTTGGTAAGTTGTTTGCAGAGTACGGCCTAGTTAGAGACATTTACATCTCTCGACGTCTTGGATGCAATGGCAGACAGTTTGGGTTCGTGGGATATGGATTAGTTAAAGACGCTATGAAACTTGTTAAAGCGATCAATGGTCGAAGGTTGAATGGGTCTCAACTAGAAGTGAATGTAGCGCGGTATCGCAGAACGAATGTTGATGAATCAATCCAAGGCTATCCAATTCTTAAATCCAAACCGATTGTAAAGCAACACTGGCAACCTGTTAAATCGGTTCCACAGAACTTGGAAGGAAAAAGATAGATACAAGGAGGAATTACTAACTCTCCTGTCAAGACAAATGGATTGTCCAAGGTACCAGAATCTACCAACTTGAAGTTTCATACGACGGAAGAGGATGTTGAATGGTTGAAGAATGCTCTTGTTGCGGATCTAAAAACTGTTGGAGAAACTGGGAAGGAATTTGTTCGAGATAAGCTGCTGCTTTTTGGCTATAACAAGTTTCTTCTATCTATGCTGACAGAGAGAAGGGTGCTGATATCCCGTTTAACTATAGATGAGAGGGACAGCCTGCTTGAATTTGGCAGGCGACCACAAAACTAGTTGTTCATGGGATTGCAAAAATGGGAACCTGTGGTGGAGGTTGAAGAAAGGAGGATCTAGTTGAGAATATATGGATTGCCAATACATTGTTTGAGCATGAGATGTTGAAAGTGGATAGGTGAATGGTATGGAGAAGTTATTGAGGTGGATGAAGTTACTAAGCAACACAGTGATCTGGTGTTCTCAAGAATTCATATTGCAACAAAGCTAAGAAGGAACCTGAGTTGTTTTCGTCAGATTAGTGTTGATGAGCGAGTCTATGAGGTGGAGATTCAGAATGAGCGTTTCCTAGGGAGCAGCAAATACCCAGAAAGTATGAAGATAGACGGAATTCGGTTGCCGAGAGATCAAACTCCGGCAACTTCAAATTCTGCTACAATTATGGAAACTCCTATGATTGCGCAACCGTTCAAAAAATTGAATTTTGAATGCCAGTCTATTAATTTGGGCAATCTCAAGTCAACGGATTTGGAAAATCAAATCCCTACAAATCAGCAACTAATTGAGGTGATGGATGCTAATATAATGGAAGTCCCTGTATCAGCGGAAAATCAAAACTACCCCAGAGAGAGAATCTCAGCAGCAAACGTGATTAATGAGGTAAGTCCAGCAAAGTATTATGTTGAGGTGAATGAGAACTTAATTAGATTGGGCGTGGAAACTTTGGACCGTGCAACCAAAGCCCAACGCAAGAAGACACATTTTCCAACCAGGAACAATTAGTATGACTGGGGCTAAAGAAAACAGGAAACGAAGATTGGAAAAAATGAGGGCCGTACGAAAGATGAGAAAGAGGAATGAACGTCTAAAAGCTCAGCAAGACTTGATAACTATTCCGAGTTTCTAGGAACTTCCTAAGTTGACGGATCAAGAGATTATTGAGGAAGCTGAGAATACAGCTAAACTGGGTGCTGCATTAGGCCTTGTCACTGGCCATGAACTTGTTCCTGTTTTTTCTGACATGGAATGCAGGGATGAAGCAGCAGAGAACTGGGAAGGAGGAACTTGTGGAGAGGAGTCGAAACTGTTTTAATGCAAATTTTATCTTTCAACGCAAGAGGAATATGAAACCCGAATAAGATACTGGAGGTTCGAGAGGCAGTTCAAAGATATGACATATTTATGGTACTTATACAAGAAACCAAGAAAGCTGCAATTGATCTGAGTACTTTCCAGAGGTTATGGGGGAAAGATGATGTTGATTTTATATATCAACCTGTAGCAGGGAACTTAGGTGGACTTTTGACAACTTGGAGGAAGGATATTATAGTTATAACATCAATCTGGTTACTGGATGGCTGCATTGGATTCAAAGGCAATCTGCTAGATGGAGGAGACACAATTAATATCTTAAATGTTTATGGACCTAATACAGTGACTGCTAAAAGACAGCTTTGGCTATCTATTTTATCATCTTTGCAACAAGCAACAGATTCTTTATTATGTGTAGCTGGAGATTTTAATGCTGTGAGGAATATGAAGGAGAGGCAAGGCATTTCAACAACACAATGAAGGGAGATGTTTGATTTCAATAAATTTATCAATGACATTGAGCTGATGGACTTGCCACTGCAAATTTGTAAATATACTTGGTATCAATCTGGAGGAGCTAGCTGTAGTAGGCTGGATAGGTTCTTGATTTCCGAGAGTTGGATGCAGAAATACCAGACTTGAGTCGAATGCCTTTGGACAGAAGATATTCTGATCATTGTCCTTTGATTCTAGTAAATGAGACTTTTAACAGGGGTGCCAAACCATTCAAGTGTTTGGACTCATGGTTTGATCATCCAGATTATACTGATTTTGTTGTGTCAGCTTGGGAAGAGACGAATGCAGAAGGATCTCCAGGATTTATATTGTTCTCGAAGTTAAAGCAGTTGAGGAATAGACTGAAGTCCTGGAATAGAGAATTTTTTTGGGACATAACTAAGAATATGAAGGAGTTGGAAGGAAAGATGAAACAACTTGATCTTACAACGGAGGAGGGAGAGTTGTCTGATAGTATGAGTGGATCACCCAATATATTGATGAGAGCATAGATCGGCAATATCTCAATTTTTCGACAACTCGCGAGTTATGGAAGGGGCTCGCCAAGACTGATCAATCCAGAGAAGACCACCTGATGATTTACGATTATACAAACAGGGCCGATAAATTGAGTCCGGGACAGATGAGTATTGATGAATATTATGGTAAAAGTAAGAACTTATGGATGGAGGTCGACCGCCGGCGACCAAGTTCGATGATCGACCTGGATGATATCATCAAATTCAATGAATTGTAGGAAGAGCACAAGCTAATCAAATTCCTTCATGGGTTAGAAGTGTGTTTGATGCTATAGTATGAGATATTCTGAAAGGTGATCAATTACCGGACATGGATACGGCATACGGCATCGTCGAGAGGGAGGCAACGCGATCGCAAATAATGAGACCAGGCCAAAGCTTTGGATCCGAATCTAAGCCTAATGGGTCTGCATCTGGACTCGGGTTTGAGATGGACATATCGAACTCACACCTGGGATATGGAAGTAGCGGGCCGGCCCAGGAAAGAATTTCGAGCTCGCAGATCGGAGAGGCACACTTCGGGTCAAACCCATACCCCAACACTCCAACCAGGATGGAGCTTCTTTCCATCGCTCTCCGCCACTGGCTACTCACAAAAATCCGTCGTGCACCTTCGATTACCTGTCAGATCTGGTGGTATATGGTCCTTCCTCTTCATCATTTCGGTGTGAGACTCGAACTTGATATTTCTACAGCATACAGGGGCATATTATGAGGGACTATCGACAGGCGGCAGGAAATATGAGAGGTGTCAGACGGAGGCAACCTGGTCGCTGGCAAAATCAGGGAACCGTAGCGATGGGCGAAGGTCTGGAGGATGGAGGACTCACGGAGGACGACGACAGAAGGCGATGGACCGCCACTGTCCCACCGGAATCTCTCTACTCTCACACCCCGAGAGACAGATGCGAATTAGGAGAAGTGACCGATGGAGTTCGTGAATGAAGTGAAGGGGCAAGGTTGAGAAAATCTAAGAGCACATGGAGGAGACGGAGGGACGCGTGGAGGTAAAAATCCTGGTGGTATGAAATGTCTATTTACCCTTCTTATTGCAGTAATGAATTTAAATTGAGTGGACTTCATTCTGGCTCTAAAACTTGGCCCAAATATTTGTGTGAGACCAAACAAATGGGGCCTAATTCTGGGCCGTAGACTGAGGTAAATTCTCGGAAATTAAATGGGCTAAAATATTTTGGAGATGGGTGTTTTGGCGGTTTTGATGATGATATATCTTATGCTCTCGTTAGTTCAGGATCTAAATCTCGTAATTGGATATTCAATTGTGGAGCTACTGATACGGTTACATATGATGCCTCAGATGTTATTGATGTGCAAGTTCCCCATAAGAAAGTTATTCAAACAGCTAATGGAGAGATATTACCCGTAACTCATGCCGGAACAAATGAGACAACTCCCTCTGTAAAGTTATCTAATTGTCTACTTGTGTCATCCTTATCTCACAAATTGCTCTCTATTAGCCACATCTCCAAGGAGCTCAATTGTACTCTATTAATGTATCCAACTTTTTGTCTATTACAGGATATTCGGACGAAGGAGATCATTGGGCGTGGCAGTGAGCAGGGTGGACTATATTATGTGGATGAAGTGACATCGTGTGGCGGTTCTTTGGCTGTGATTATGGATCAGTGGGAGTGGTTATATCATCGTCGTCTGGGACATTCATCTGATGGTTATTTACAGAAATTATTTCCTAATTTTTTTATTTTTTCAATAAAATGTGAGTCGTGTGCTCGTGTGAAAACTCATAGGGCTTCATTTCCTATTAGTGTTTCACACTCTAATAGTCCGTTTGAACTTATTCATGCCGATGTGTGGGGACCTACCTCGATTGAGGGTGCTAATGGATTATGTTATTTTCTGTTATTTATTGATGACTGCACGAGGATGTGTTGAATTTATTTCTTGAAACACCAATTTGATGTTTTTGAAAAACTATCTCGTTTCTACCATATGATCCGTACTCAATTTAGGGTTGGGGTGAGAAATTTTCGAACTGATAATGGGGGAGAATTTGTTAATCATTCGATGTAGAGATTTTTTGTTGGACTTGTTCATCAAACCACGTGTCCATATACTCCGGAACAAAATGGGATAGCTGAGAGGAAAAATCACATTTTGTTAGAAAATACCTAGGCCGTGATGCTTGATTCAGGGTTCCTCAGTATTTCTGGTCAGAGGCTGTCGCAATAGCAACATACTTGGTAAATTCCATACCTACTAAGATTTAAAAGATATGGAAGAGCAGTAGCAGGTCAAAAACATGGCGAGAACTGCAGAACATCAGCAACCGGAGCACTGGTTGACCAGATTGTGTTGTTGCCAAGTCCGCTGCCTCCAATATTTGATACATGTGAATGAAAGATGTCCAAGACTTTTAGGACTAACTTCCTGTGATGTTATAATGCGGCCCTCGAAGTGGTTTGCAAGTTGTGCTCGATCAAGAGGGCTGCTTGGATTTTTTTTTTAAAAATTTATTTTATTGGGCGGCCGTCCTCCTCCACCAAATGTTTTTATTTACATGTGTACATGCCCAATACAAAATATAAAAAGACGAAACTAAAATTACAAAGGCTTGAAACTAGTCCATGAGAAGCTTTAGGGTCCATGCTTGTGGTCTTCTTGTTGCAAGCTCGAGCAAGTGATGCTTCCTTGTAGCTATGAGTTCGTAGAAAGGGCCCTGTTTTGTGGTAGCATCAAAGACATGGTCATGTCTACCAAATGAAGCTCAAGATCTTCTATCATATGTTGAGTGTAGGTCCAAGTCTAGTTGATGAGAGATGCTTTGTGGAAGGTCTTGAATTGTGTTGAACACTTCATCACGGTTTGAAGCGCCCCATTTAGCTAACATGTCCGCAACTTCATTGGCCTCCCTATAGCAATGTTTGATGATGATGGAAGCAAAGAGAGGCTTGAGTTTGGTGATCTTGTGGATGTGCTCCCGTATGATCCAAGGAGGGGCCGTGCCTTTGTTGAGTATATGTTCTAGTTGCATGGAGTCGATGTCCACCTCCAAGGAAGTATAGCCTCGATCATGACATAATTGCAAACCCAAGAGAAGAGCTTTAGACTCGGCTTCAAGACTAGAACAAGGCAATGCAAATGTATTAGCAAAGGAAATAATGAACGAACCTCTCGAGTCCCGGAGGACCCCTCCCCCGCCCGAGTTGTTGATGGAAGAACTTCCATCCGTATTGAGTTTATAAAGTGTGGGGGGAGGAGGAGTCCATTGCACTTGAATGATCCTTCTTGGCTTTGGTGAAGGAAGAAAGATGTTGAGGTCCTCCAAAATTTGCTTGTGTCTCGGCTCCAATGGCATGGTTAGGGAGGATACATCCATAATTTCCTTGAAGCCCCTTTGAATGTTAAAAATAATTGAGCCAAGGGCCATCGATGCACCATCATATTTAATCTTGCACCTCATTTTCCATATTTCCCAACATATGACTAACAATAGGATTCTTCTCACCAAGTCCATAGTAGGACAATTTTGAGAGACCAACCAAGCTTCAATTCGACTCATAAGGTTCAAACCCGAGCTAGTTATCCCCAAGAGTGCCTCATATTTATGCCAAGCTAGAATAGCCATCTCACTTTGCAAGAATAGATGATCAATGGTTTCAATAGAACGGAGTAAACGACAACATGAGCAACAAGAGACAAGATAAATACCTTTGCTCCAAAGGTTAGCGTCAACCGCAAGAATGTTATTCAACAACTTCCACATATGTATGCTTATCTTGGTAGGGATGTCATTATGCCAAAGCCATGAATAATCACGAAGGGGAAGAGGCT
>JAOYMZ010022437.1:0-18088 GCA_025802335.1 Pinguicula primuliflora
TATGGGCTTTCCAATTGTGCAACCAATGTCTGACAAAACGACGTCTACGTGGATTATGTACAAATTATGTACATTTAGATTATGTAAATGTATCACTACTCAGGTAAAGTATCACCTCTTAATTTAGATTGGGGTTTTAGTATATTTTTTGCTTATTGTTTACTGGGAAAAATTTAGGTTTGACTATTGAGTTGAAAAATGCAAATTAATGAAGTTTTTTGGTCTGTTCTTCGACGAATTAGTTATTTAGTTAATTTATTATTTGGAATTCATGGGGTTGAATTTTAATTTCTTATGTTATAGGTTTTCGCGTCAAGGTCAAATTTTTTACTATCTAGTTTCTCAAATTTGGATTATTTTTTCTATGTAAACTTGTGTTAATCCTCATACTCAGGTATGTACCACGTGTGTTATTGTTGGTGATTTCTTTGTTTTGATTTTCATTTATTGCCGGTAGGCTGTAGCTAACTCAATATTATCACAAATCCTGATTGCATAATGAAATCACTTGCCGCACTCCCCAAACCAAACCAAACATACCGGATGAATTTATGTACATTTGTTTTAATTTTTTAAAATTATATATGATCGGTTACCGCGGTAACCGACCGTCGGTAAACGTTACCGACGGTAACGGTTACCAAACACGAACGATACCGGTAGCGGTACCGTTTTTCCCTTACCGACCGCCGGTCGGTCGGTAACGGTAAGGGGTCGGTCGGTAGAAATACCGACCGACTGACAGGCCTACCCTTAACCACTGAGGTATTCTTACTAGTGTCTGTAACGTTGTGTGTTAGTGGATTTTTCGTTCTAAATAATTTTTTCCCCAAAGAAATTACTTTATAAGATGAAATCAATTACAAATACAACGTTCATCTCCTGGCTCTCCCAAAATTGTGCGAAAAGTAATATACACTCTAAACCCACTTTAATCTGGCAACCTCTTAGTGGAAAATCCATAAAATGATAATTCCACACACCCTCTGAAAGATCTGCCTGTAAGCTCGAAATAAAACCACACAATAATGGAAGCATCCAAAGCACCCCACCCCAAATGATTATCATATCCAATTAATCACTGTTGTTAAATGGCCAGAAAATACTTTACCGGACGAAAACTAAGGCAAGAAATCCAAGTGGCGACTTATGTCTAGCCCACCCAAAAGTGTTGAAAATTCAATACCCAATTACATGATATCATTTGTTTTTTTAGGATTTTCTTACCTGATTTTCGTCTGGTATAGGTATAGCAGCCCTCTAAACGGACCTCGAGTGTTTTTTCTTTAATCGTGCACAATTTTAAGTGTATTTGGATTGTGCTGGTTTAAATCAATTTTTGGACTTATCGATTGTCTGCTACCTCAAGAGATGCAATGATCATTTGAGATAAGTAGCAAAACTAATTTTAAAAAAATCATTTTTTTGGCCTGTTCCATGGCATGCTATGATATTATTCCTTACTCTTATTATTTTTTTTTTTTGGTAGTTTGATAACTCTTATTATTTATTTTTATCAAATTGAGGATGTTATAATTTTAAATAATTGTGGACACAACTTGGGACAATTTTGCATTTACTCTTTATCTCTTTTATATAATTTTTTTTCAAACTTAAATCACATTACACGGTTTATGTTTTCATTTTCTTTTTTTAATTGAAAATTTGATTTTTATTAATAACAAAAGTGATCATACAAATTAGCCCCAAAAGTGAGAATAGTCATGAAATGTACAATCACAACTGGCGAGAAAATCACTATTTTGCAACTCTTGATCTTGTTTGAATGGTATAGGCTTTATAGAAGCCTGCCGATTTCTTGACATAAGGTCTTTTCTTTATCTCGAATTTTGCGGAGGCTGCCTTCGGTGGAGCACAGGAGGAGCATCAGAGAATCTGAGAAAGTGATAGGAATAACTATTGTCTTGAAAATCCTCAGATTCATACTCTGAGGTATTGATTGGAAAGTCGCGCTCAAGAGGATCCACCGACCACACCTATGGTAGTGACTTGAATCTCTACCA
The DNA here is from genome assembly GCA_025802335.1 of Pinguicula primuliflora. Lineage (NCBI taxonomy): Eukaryota > Viridiplantae > Streptophyta > Magnoliopsida > Lamiales > Lentibulariaceae > Pinguicula > Pinguicula primuliflora. Next base: position 2,025 of record JAOYMZ010022437.1, read on the forward strand.
GAGTCTCATCTGAATCCGACATGTACTGCATATTGTCCTGAAAAGGAGCAGCCCATTTGTTCTTTGGAGAGTATGGAATGGCCAGGGGGTCCAACCGTATAGATTGATGATGTAGAGCTTGCTTCTGGATGTCTAAGAAAGTCCCCATTTGCTGTTGGGCACTTGGGTCATGTGTAGTGTGATATGGCCTTGAGAAGAAGTCACTATTGGAGTCTGCCCCCGAACCCGCTTCTACTCTATCAGCCCAACTCCTGTGCGCAGATTTGGGGACTGGTGAGTATTACCAGCCTCCTCCTCCTTGCTCTCCACAATGTTTCCCTGCTCCAACTGAGCTTCGTGTTGTTGCCTTTCTGTTTGTTGCAATTTTGTTTGGGGGCGTTCAGTTTACTGCTCTGTTGCAACGTGCAGCTGGGTATCATCCGCAGCACCAGGTGTATCTGTCTGTGCAACAGAGTTTGGGCCCGGTAGATCAAGTGAGGCCATGCTTCCATGTCCATTGCATCAGCTGCTTGTTCATATGCCTCCGAACCTGCAGCCCAAACAACTTCCATTAGCATCTGCCCGCGAGACAACATTTGACCTTCCTCAAGAAATGCTGGTAAGCAAAGGTTGATAACTTTGTTTTCCATTTCCGGATGTGTGCAATACCCCTCTGAGTCCAGATCCGGTTCGACCTCAGGGCTATTCCATTCAGTAATTTGTGAATCTTCTCCAGACGCACGAGTCTCTGGATATCTCAGCTGATTGGCAGCTGCAGCACTACCAGTTGCCTTGTGTTCCCATTTTTGTTTGCCATTTTTTGCTTCATTCAGGGAAGGCCAAGATTGTCTCCAGATTGCAGTAGTCTCCTTAATTTCCTCTCTGATGAGTACCGCAAATGATGTTGATTCTGTTGTAGTCTGCCATTTTTTGCTTCATTCAGGCAAGGGCATCTTCGCCGGCGGCGCATTGCTGGATTGGTATCGTGGTTGTCTCGGAGGGAGGCTCTGTCTGGTCTGTGCTTGGGCGACCATCCACAGCAGACCACCAGTAGCCGGGCACTAGAGGGGTCACTGAGATGAGGGTGGGTGCCGGTGCCATCACTCTAGAAATGAGAAAAATTGCCTAGGGTTGGAGAGCATTTTCCAAATTTTTTCTTTTGTATAAGCTATCTTTTTTATAATGCGTAATTGTTGTGTTGATTTTTTCATATGTGATATGTATAATCATTTTATTCATATAGTGTACATGTGAATGCCTAGAGTCCCACTCATGAGTTCAATTTTCTCTGTAATCGTCCTGGAACCAATCATGGAACTAAATTATCGGGTAACATGTTAGAAAATAGATCCACCTCTCTGGAATCGGATCACGTGTGCCTATGGTACATTCTTAACACAGGTAAGGTTTTGAAAATCTCATATAAATATTACCAAAAAAATGACTACAAAACCAAAACAAAAACTTACTACCGAACAAACACAAAATCTAAAGCCCCCTCATCTGGTTTTGGGGCAACACAGTTCATGTTGTTGTTAATTGGATCTTCTATGAGAATCAAGCTTCAGAGACCTCTTTTTGCAACTTCAATTAAGTTCTTCAACCTCATTTTTAGTGACTTCAAGTTCTTTCAAGACATCAATTGTCTCACTTTCCTTGAAGATTAGATCTCTTTCCAATTCTGCAACCTCTACCTCTACTTCAATGACATTGTAAAATTCGACCTTCCCTTGTGATCAATGCAAGACTTAAATGCACAATCAAGTGCTGTATGAACAGAAACAATGGATTGTAGATTAGGGTTCTTGGTTAGGGTACGCGATGACAAGATTTGGGAGACATCCCCTTTTCATTTCACGTACTCACTAGGTCAGCAACCATGTTGGCTATATACAAATCCTATTAAGCCAAAGATACAAACAGTTGGCCCATCGTTATATAAAGGTCTGTAAAGTAATAAGAAACGAAAAATAGAATAAGGAAAACATATTCACAAAAAAAAAATAGCAGCGTCTCCCCCAGCTTCTTCATTCATCCGTTTTCTTCCTTTATCTTTTTCTTGCTGCATTCTAGCTTTGCATCTTCGATTTCAACACACACCCCGCAAGATGGAACGAGGGGAGACAGCCCGAAGCCCAGCTTGGACATAAGATGCATGAAAGGAGCAAGAGGCAGGGATTTGGTGAAGAGGTTTGCAGGCTGGTGTGAAGTGGGAAGATAGAGTGGCAGAATAAACCCAACCTTGTAATAATCTCAAATAAGATGGCAATCCATCTCTATATGCTTCGTTCTCTCGCAGAAAATTGAATTTTTGACAAGGTGGAGGGCCTCATGATTATCACAGTGCAGCAGAATAGGTTGAACAATAGGAACTTTCAACTCTTGCAATAGATATGAGAGCCATTTCAACTCGCATACTGTCGTTGTGAGACTCCGGTTCTCGGCTTCAGTGGAAGAGCGAGCTATCACAATTTGCTTCTTGGTTTTCCAGGATATACTGGCTCCTCTGAGTTTGATGATGAAATCAATTAATGAGCGGCAGGAGTCCGAACATGTTCCCCAGTCAGAGTCGTAAAAACCGGTGAGTTGAAGACCATTCGATTTTGGGAGAAATAGGCCGAGTTCTGGGCATCCAATGAGGTATTTTACCACATGAAGAGTTGCGGTCCAGTGTGATTCATGTGGCTCACTCATGTACTGGCTTAGCTGCTGAGTGGAATGGCTAATGTCGGGGCGAGTAAAACTCAGGTAGAGCAAGCGCCCAACGGGACTCCGATATAGAGAAGCATCTGGCAGCAAGGGGGATGTGTCCTTAGCCACAAGTTTGAGGCCTGGCAGTAGAGGAGTAGAGGTGGATTTTGCCCCTTCTAAACCGAGGTAAGAGATAATATCCAGAATGTATCGACGCTAAGTTACATACATTCCATGAGGAGATGCCAGCAGTTCAACTCCAAGATAATAACTGGCATCCTCGAGGTTTTTGATGGTGAACTAAGTGTCTAAGAAGGTCTTAACCTTGTCTGCTTCAACATATGAATCACCTGTTATCAGGACGTCATAAACGTACACCAGAAGGGCCAGAAATGCAGCATCAATTTGCAGGAGAAACATGCGATGATCATGACTTGATTGCCGAAAACCATAGCTGATCAACTGAGCAGTCAGCTCCTTATTCAACTGTCGAGAGGATTGCTTTAAACCGTATATGGAGCGCTTTAACAAACAAACTTGTCCAAGAGTTTCACATGGATAGCCAGGAGGAAGATTCATGTAGCTTTCTTCGTCCAAATATCTGTGGGGAAAAGCATTGTTAATGTCAAGCTGTGATATGGACCAACCTCAAGAAACAACCACTGTGAGGAGTATGCAAATCGTAGAATGCTTAGCTACGGGATTGAAGCCTTCGTTATAATGAATCCCTTCAATCTGGTTGTATTCCTTTACAACAAGCCTAGAAATTGTGTCATCGGGGTTGCATTTGGTTTTAAAGATCCATTTGCAACCTATAGGTCGCTTTCCGAATGGTAGAACAGTGACTGTCCAAGTATTGTTATCCTCTAGTGCCTGAAGGTCAGACTTCATGGCTGTGTGTCATTCTGGGCTATTCTTAGCTTGAGATTAGCAGGAAGGTTCAAGTGGAATGACTCTGGAAAGGAAACAAGATGTCAGTGAAGATATGTTTGACATTTGAAAGTCAGAGTGCTACTTAGGAGCATGCTTTACTCTGATTCCTTTGCGTTGAGCTTCTGCTGGTTTGGATGGCTCAGGTGTATCAGATGTAGAAGAGCTGGAAGGTTCAGCAGGAGGAGGAGATATGTCAATAGAATCAGATTCATTCGATAGGCTCTTTGTTGTGGCTGATGGACTGATCATATTTGATACAGGGAGTGCAGTGGCAAGACTGTCAATGATTGCAGGGATGGACAACTAATCATTAATGTGAGATATGATTGGCAGAGGCTCAGGTTCTGAGGTCTCAGCTGGATTTGAGTGCACAGACACAGCATATGGAAACTGTCTCATAGAACATCACATCTCGAGATACTACCAATTTCTGTGAAGTAAGGTCGAACACCTTATCCCTTTGCTTACAGTTGAATATCCCACAAAGACTGCTTTGAAAGTTCCTGGAGCAAGCTTGTTTGGGTATGGATTGGTAATAGAGCAGTAGCAAAGGCACCTAAACACCCGGAGAAAGCTTAGGTTTGGTATTTTTCCAAACAACATTTCGTGAGGACTCTTCCAACGAAGCACTGAGGAGGGCAAACGATTGATGATATAAGCAGTTGTCAACACTGCTTCACCCCAAAATCTCTTTGGCAGACTGGACTTGAACATGATGGCTCTTGTCATCTCAAGTATGCGCCTATGTTTTGACTCAACTACACCGTTCTGCTAGAGGGGTGTGAGGAACGCTTCTGTGGTGAATAATGCACTTAGCAGAGAAGAGAGTAGCACACTGTTGGTTCACAAATTCAGTTCCATTGTCAGTCTGTATTGTCTTCACTGTCTTCTGAAATTGATTTTGAATCATAGACAGGAAATGCTGTATCATTCCACAAACTTGTGTTTTATGTTTCAACAGAAATATTCAGGCCCCCCTAGTGAAATCATCCACTATTGTGAGAAACTAAGCAGCACCATTTAGAGCAGGAACCCTATAGGGACCCCATAAGTTCATATGGACTAACTCAAAGGCTCGTGTAGTTTTGGTAATGTGATCAGGAAACGGAAGTCTTGTTTGCTTGTTTTTATGACATGCTTCATAGGCCAAAATGCGGTGAGGTACTTTTGATGTTAATGCATAGATGTTTAAGTACATTCAGAGAGGCGTGCCCAAGGCGTTCATGCCATAATGTTTGAGAAACATCAACAGATAACAGACCAAAAGTTCTAGTAGGAGCCGAATTACAAATAACAGAGTTTGAACTAGGAATGAAAGGCAACAAAGGCTTTTTCGGTTGCGGAAAAATATGCTTTTTGTGAGGCAAAATGAGGCTTGATCTGTCCAAAATGTAGAGCCCCCGAAATTCCTTACCTGCAACAAGTATCTCCTTCGTTCTCAGGTCTTGTAGCAAGCAAAAGGAAGGAAAGAATGAGATGTAGATATTCGAGGTTTTGGTAAGACTAGACACGAAGAGTAAGTTGAAGCGGAAGGAGGGGACATAGAGAACTTCATTCAAACAAATCTGTGGGTTAAATTGCAACTGACCAACATTTTCAACCTGAGCAACTGCTCCATTTGCCTGTTTTACACTCAACCCCTTCTTAACCGATTTCACTTGGCTCAAAATCATCAGATCATTGCACATATGACTGGATACTCCAGTATCAATAATCCAATAACTGGAATTCACTAAATTGGAAACAACCAGGGCACGTAAGAAAGGAAATATACCGGTGTACTCCAATTCCTCAATCTGACGCCCCACAGATATAGAGTGCATTTTGAACATTCGAGTCACCTCCTGTCTTATGATCTCGGTCATGTTCTGCTGGCCTTCGTCCATGGGTGAGCGTATCACTGCGTGAGCATACTATGAGTTCACCTCTTCCCTTTTCAATTCAGTTCTTTCAACTTGTTGCAATTCTAGATGGAGTGGCTATGTACATTGTAGTGCTCACAGCTCTGTAACTTGTAACACTCAACAATCGTGTTACCGGAAAAGTGACAATTTTCACATCTAACCTCAGCATTCTTGTTTCTGGGAGGACCACCTCTTCCAAAATGTCTTGCCAGACCACCTCTTGGAGTCCACTTAGTGACTGAGGTATTTTGACGACTTGTTCCTACTGTCTTAACAATTAAAGCGACATGATCATACATAGTCAGTTGAGGATGATCCATTTCCCTCTGTTGCTCAATGGTGAGAATAGTTGCATAAACCTTGTTCAAAGGTGAGAGTAGCTTAGTAGCTAAGATATGACTAGATGTCTGCTCATACTCAGACTTGAGGCTAAACAGGAACTTCATGAGTTTTTCTTCCTCCAGGTATTCTGTCAGGGTTCCATAGTTGCACTTGGGAGTTCGTCTCATATAACTCAGTTTTCCCTAAAGGCCATTGAGTTTGTTAAAATATGCAATGACTGTGAGACTCCCTTTATTGAGTTCTGAGATGTCTTGACGGATCTTATGAACCGTAGGTCCGTTAAACTCACCAAGCCGTTAATGCATCTCGATCTACAGCTCCCTTGCACTCGTGGTGGTGTAGGGAAAGCCTTCAAGTACCTCCTGGTTAATGGAGTTGTATATCCAAGAGGCAACCATAAGATCAGCACTCTTCCATTGTTAAAATTCCTCAGAATCAACATCTTCTGGCGGGTATTGCTCCTCAGTAATCAGTGCAATTTTTCGTTTTTCTCCTAGTGCCATTCTTATGGCTCAGGCCCAAGAATGATAATTCTTGGTTGTAAGCTTCACGGTGACAGGTGCATTCCTGGCTCGTCCGTGTCCTGCACCTGAACTCCGATTTTGCTTGCAGATCCAGTGATTATGGCAGTACATTTTCCAGAACCAGCTATCTCCTTCTCATCAGTCATGTTTTCAAGGCAATGTTTGAGCGGAAGCGAGTTTATATGGGAAAGGTTTGAAAAGTTGGATCAAATAGCAACCAACGCTCCGATACCATGTAAAATTCCACCTTCCCTTGTGATCAATGCGAGGCTTAAATGCACAATCAAGTGTTGTATGAACAAAAACAATGGATTGGAGATTAGGGTTCTTGGTTAAGGTACGCGATGGAAAGATTTGGGAGAAATCCCCTTTTCATTTCACATACTCACTAGGTCAGTAGCCATGTTGGTTTTATACAAATCCTATTGGGCCAAAGATACATACAGTTGACCCAGTGTTATATCAGTGTATGTAAAGTAATAAGAAAAGAAAATTAGAATAAGGAAAACATATTTACAACGAAAAAATAGCAGCGTCACTCCCTGCTTCTTCATTAATCCGTTTTCTTCCTTTATCTTTTTCTTGCTGCATTCTAGCTTTGCATCTTCAATTTCAACAGACATCATAACCACAACCTCTTTCCAGTTCATGTTCATCCCCAAGCCACAACCTCATGAGAAAAATTAACACACACCCATAAAATGCAAAAAAAAAAGTGATTTCAGATAACCTCATGTGCGTTCCCCGCAACCTTGCGATAAGTGGGTCTCTAGAATCCCATTCCGCCGAACTAGTTTGCCCCCTTATATTTCGAACTCGCACGGCGCAGGAGTGTCTGATTTCAAGTAGTGATATAGGACACTTCCAATCTCACACTTTAAACACACTTCTACCCCGTGGTAAGAGGGCATTAGATGATAGTTGAGTGTTATTTTTAACACTTAATCGAATCTGGTGTTATATCCAATGATATTACAACACGTGGTATAAGTGTATTAGAAGTACCTAATTTGAAGTGTTCTATATTATTTTTGGTTGATTTCACCCCTTTTAGAAATTGATTCCGTTCCAAAAGCCGAATCGACTTGGTCTTCGTCGGCCACCTTTGGATTTGTTTGTTAATTTGTGAGGATGGATTCGATTTGTAAACTCGAAACAGGCGACCAAGTTACCCTGATTTCTCTTTTTTTTAGCAAAGCGAGTTACTCTGATTTTTGTTTTGTTGAAGTGGATTCCTTCTGTCGTTTAAATGTCGTGTCAAATGGGCGTGTTGTATACAAGGTACGCCCATACCATGAGAACATCCTCAAGATTAGGAATTTCATAAATTTGAGAAAGAGTGTGAAGCATGACAAGTTGAACGGTTTAGAAGGGTTCTAACATTGTGAATAGCGGTGCTGAGCTCACTTGATTGCTCAAAAAGGCTGTAATAGAGATATGATGGGTTTTCCATGCCGAGTCCCGATCATGTGGGCAATTTCGACAATTTTCACTCCTGTAGGCAATTTTTTAATTCCGACAACTAAAATCAAAATTGGTCATACCATTGGAAAGTTTATACATAGGAGATTAAAAGTCACATGATTTGGCACGATCTCGGTGATGAACTGTCTCCATGCTAGTTCTAAGAGATATGTGATTGTGTGTTATTTTTATATTACATGAACTTTTAAGTTTGAGACAGGTTCAATGCATATATTAATGAATACAAAATAAACACACATTTTTAAATTTGGCAATTAGGATCGTCCGTTGACGGAATTGGTCACACTATTGGGGAGAATAATATAGCGCACGAAAGTGTGATGGGCACCCTCTCACATTGTGGGCTCCACATACACATTGGTGTGTGTGGGGCGCACGTGAGAGAATCGTGCATTGTGTATGTGTTAATTTTGTGCACTATATCATCCTCTAAGCATTGAAAAGCTTATACATAGGATATCAAAAGCCCATGTTTTGATAATGTTCCGACGATTTCATTGCCAGTAATTTCGTTTCACATTTTTCCTTGAGTTAAGTAGTCCTTTATTAAGGTTTAGAAAATTTCGGTGACGAAGTCGGCGGACCCGCACTTAAACATGAGCTTTTGATTTCCTACGTATAAACTTTTTAACGATGTGATTAATTCTGTCAATGGGCGATGCTAGTAATCGAAATTGAAAACGTGTGTTCATTTATATGTATATATAACATACCTCATAAATTTTGATTAAAAATATATATTTATTGAAAAATTTATTTTATAAAAAAATGTGAAAATTATAGGCTCTCTGAATTTTAGAGCTAAATCTGCTCTTGCATTTTAAGCACTTGGGTATGGGATTGAACTTTGGAGATTGGCGTAATAATGTGATTATTAGTGATCCGATGTTATGACACTATAAATTTAAGTCATAAAAAAAATCGACCTTGCAAATCGGTATGTTAAGAATATCCGAACACGAAATTCAATATTCAATGTGTTGTATATATATTTTTTGGGTTTGAAATATTAAAACGTGTGGTCGAAAAATTTCAGGTAGTCAGATTTTGAATATCGAACATATATATCTGATATTTGAAAATTACATAAAAAATTAAATAAATTCAGATTTCAGATATTAATTATACTCAATATGCACCACAAAATTCAGTAGGTCATAGATTTTATTAGGTGATCACAAGTAGTTGTGACTGGATTATATGAAATTTCAGAAAGAGTAATATGATTATCGTGATTGGATTTTATGACGAGGCAATGCTATTCATGCACACTTTATTGACACAATATGTTGACGTTGTGATGTGTAACCATCACAACCATAAGTTTTATCATTTATCTTTATTTCGTTTATTTTAAATGTGGTTGTCATGTTGATACCTCACAATGTCAATAAAGTGTATACAAATAGAATTTTCATATTTTAAATTCAAGTTATAATAAAATTCAAATCTTTTATTTTTTGGGGAGTGCTAGGGGACCCAAATTTTTGTGACCTAAAATTCTAGTCCCATTAAAAAAATCAATAAAATATTAATTAATTAATTATTAATTAATATTGTATTCATAAAATATTAATTATTTAAATCTTAATTATTATTTTTAATAATCATAGAATATTTAATATTTAAAATTTATAAGATTTAAATTAATTTTAATTAACTAAATTCTAAACGTTAAACCTTAATTTCTAAACCATATACTCTAATAAATCATAAACATTAAACCATATTAACTATAAGAATTAGTATTGGGACGGTTCTGCCGCCGAAAACTAAAACCATAAATTCAAACACTAAACCCTAGACACTAAACCAAACCAAACCCTTGACACTACAAATCATAAATGATAAACTTTATTAAAAATAATAATCAATATTACGACGGTTTCGCCGTTGAAAAACTAAAAACCTAAAAACCCTACAAATCATAAACGTTAAACTTTATTAAAAATTGTAATCAATATTACGGCGACTTCGTCGCTGAAAAACTAAAACCCCAAATTCTATAAACCCTAAACGCTAAATCTAAACCCTATAAAGTAATAACAAAATAATTAAATAATAAGTACATCGGAACTTTAAGGAGTCGCATGTCAAATGAAAGCGAATGACGCACTAATAATTATGACGATCTTTATTTCAACAAACAATAGGCGTGTTGCAGGATATTTCAAATTGTAGCAAAAATGAAAAGTTTATTAAAATAATAATAAAATATTCAAAGAAAAAAAAATGAGGCATAAGACGATATTGAACTTATTTGATCAAAAGGTGCGTTCCTCAAGGACCCGAATGTTATGGCCCAAACATTCGGGTCCTTGAGCATTTATCTTATTTTTTACCTTTAGGAGCATGAGGGCGGACCAGTAGGTCATAAATCCGCGCGAAGTTATTACAACCTACAGCTGTCTATCCATCACCATCCACCCCCACAATGTAGAAACGCCCCTTCCGATGGGAAAATTTCTGAAAACAACTTTTCATCACAACAAATACAAACGAGAAATCTTTCATGCTTAATTGGTTTATGGTTAATCAACAGACGACCCAACAAAGGTGTTTTGTCAGTTCAGATCTTGGAAGCATCATCTCTGTAATTATTTTTCCCAACGGTTTTGCCTTTTCTTTTATTATTGTAGAAACATGGATTTTGCCCTTGCGGAGAGTTCCTTGCTATTGTTTGTCATATGTACCCGTTTCGTTCATATGGGTCTTTTGTCCTTTATGGTGATAATGCTTCGTTACTGCACTTGGTTGATATTTCATGGCGTGTTTGTCTGTAACTGTAACAATATATATGATATGCAATTTATTTTGATTCTTTTGAATGTGGGTGTTTGATTGCTTGCACCTGCTATGCAATTATTTTGAATATGGGTGTTTGATTGCTTGAATGCCTTTGATGATCTTTTCTGTAACCTTCGATAAATGGGGGATCTTTTATTTCCTGCAGATTGTCTTACCGCTGCTAGTTGAGTTTTAGGTTTCTTGGAAGCTGGGTCTGGCTCTCGTCTGAGATCCAGATTTGGTAATTCCTCAGCTATTTTCTTTGCATCCTGGACCTCTTAAATAAGCAAGAACGATTTAACAAATGGGGAAGAAAGAGAGACCCGCTACAACAACAGTAAGCAGTAGTTCATGTATCATGTATGTTGGTTTAATGTTAGGGGAGTCGAGTTCATGTTATGTTCAACTTTTCTGTGTTTTCAATAACAAGGAGACTTAGTATTCAAAAAAAAAATTAGTATCTTCACAAGAAAGGCAGCCAAACAAGTATTGCTATGTTCATTCAGTTTTAGCACGTCCAGAAAATGTGTAGTAACGCACAGGGAAATACACAAGCATGGTTATGAAAATATACACCAATCTGTTGATAAACACTGCATACAAGCTACCCCACTTATCAATCTGTAACTGCTAGAATGCCCAATTTCTTGATTTTCCTTGATTCTGAATAACTGCTCTAAACCTGTTTAAATGAACCAGTTGGTCTACAGTCTACACACTTCGTTCTTGATTCAAATTTACCATTGCAGTAGAACCCGTTTTCCATTGAGGTAAATTTGAATCAAGAACGAAGTGTGTAGACTGTAGACCAGCTGGTTCATTTAAATAGGTTTAGAGCAATTATTCAGAATCAAGGAAAATCAAGAAATTGGGCATTCTAGCAGTTGCAGATTGATAAGCGGGGTTGGCTTGTATGCAGTGTTTATCAACAGATTGGTGTATATTTTGATAACCTTGCTTGTGTATTTCCTTGTGCGTTACTGCACATTTTCTGGACATGTTGAAACTGAATGAACATAGCAATACTTGTTTGGCTGGCTTTTCTTGTGAAGATACCAATTTTATTTTTTGAATACTAAGTCTCCTTGTTATTGAAAACACAGAAAAGTTGAACTCGACTCCCCTAACATTAAACCAACATACATGATACATGAACTACTGATTACTGTTGTTGTCGCTCGTCTCTCTTTCTTCCCCATTCATGTGACCTCTTTTTTCCTCTGTAGGTTATTTGAATAGTTTTAACTGGTGAGGTTTGGATTGCTTGCTTGTATAACTTGAATGTTCGTAAAACTTTTCTGCTTCTTTGTTTCTTTGCTTTACGATTAAATGTATTTCCTTGGACAGCTGCCAGTATTTATAACATTAATTCAATCTCATTCTCAAGTATATTTTCGTCTCTGACATGGTTTGCAAGCAATAACTTAAAATATTATCGCAGGTCCTGCTCTTTGTAATATCTAGACTAGAGGGCTTTGAAGTTTGACATTTTCTCACCATAATGTACTGAGGAAGTGGACAACCATTGTAGCTGCTAGATTTGAATCTAATTCATTTTCTCTGGGTGAAGGTAATGTGATCAATGTTTCTGCTAATCGTGGAAACCAAGATAGATGCTTCATGACTTGGAATATGCTACAGGATATGAAGAAGGAAGCTACGCAGCGTAAGTCATTAAAAGTTACCTTGAAGGTAAAGGGTGAGAAATCTCGGGAGAATTCTTTAACTAATGTTGATCACCTGAATAATGGGAAAGAAGAGCCCAATTCTCCAGATAGGTCTGATCTTCCAGGAAGCGTCACCACTGGTTCTCATGATATAGTAGATTATAGTTCTGCAAAAGGATCGGAAAATTGTGATAGCGCAAATGAAGAAAAGCAAGCTGAGAACTCCAAATATCCGTTGGTCCTCTATGATCCTACTGCAAATGGTGCTTGTGAAGCTGAAACTGCTCCAGATTCCGTTGTCCGTGGAACTTCAGCACTATCAAAGCAGCACCACTCTGCAAATCGTTCATTGAGAGGTTCTCCAACTATAGGGGCGTTCACTGTCCAATGCGCCAACTGCTTCAAATGGAGGCTCATCCCAACAAAGGAGAAGTACGAGGAGATACGAGAAAATATTGATGAAGAACCCTTTTTTTGTGATACTGGTAGAGAATGGAGGCCCAAGATTTCGTGTGATGATCCGCCAGATATCACCCAAGATGGCAGTAGGCTTTGGGCAATCGACAAACCCAACATTCCTCGACCCCCATCTGGTTGGCAACGAATCTTGAGAATCAGAGGTGAAGGAGGCACCAAGTTTGCTGATGTGTATGTCTTCTTTTTCTTCTAGATTTTTTTTTATTTCGCCAACTTACATAATTTTTTTATACATAATTTTGTATGACCAATGGAATGTTAACACACAGCATAATCACACATAAAACAAATGTATTAAATCTAAGGGCCCCAATTATAATTGGTCATTCAAAATTATGTATGCAAAAATTATGTATGTGTATTGTGTATCATTATTCATTTCTTCACTCAATAGCTTGGTTTAGCATGTGCACCACACAACATTTTTAATTGATATAGCTCTGGAGTTATGTTAAAGTGTCAGTTTATTGCTACCGAGATGCAGTGGTTCTGCCATCTATGGTTATAAATTGTTATATGACAACGAAAATGCGTATCCTTTAATTAATTCTGTCCTCTACTTGTATCCTCGCAGGTATTACACCACCCCTTCAGGGAAGAGACTCCGTTCCTTACTGGAAGTCCAAAGGTATAACCTCAGACAATTGTTATAACTCTTCCGGAAGTTGTTGTTGGTGGCCGTATGTTTTAAGAGTTATGTGTGAGTGATCTCATATGTTTCAAATCATGTGACTTGATGATGGTCTTGCTTTTAAAGGTTCCTTGAGGAACAGCCGCAATATGTAGAACAAGGCATTGATCCATCAAAGTTTTCTTTCCAAATACCAAGACCTTTGCAGGAGAACTATGTGCAGAAGCGAACCCCTCGACCCCCCAAAGACGTTTATGGTGTTCATGGAATGCGAGAAGTTTTCCGTCCAGTTGAAGGTACCCGAATCTTTACTTTCCCCTTGTACCCCATACAAGAAGATAGGAACCTTATCTTGTATGTTTCGTTGAAACAATCATTTGTCTCTCTTTATGAAGAAGAAAAATGATTACGCTGGACAAATCTAAACATAAACAAACTCATGCTGATGATGAAATAGAGTAATGCTTAATTCTTTTCATATGTGTGGTTCTTGCAGTCCTACCCTTAGCATGGGTAAGTTCCCATATGGACACAGAGATGCAGCTTGGCAGGCCAGGAATTACAGAGGACTGTTCCGAATCCCCCAATTCGACGCCCGGGATTCACCAACTGAAGACAAGAACACCATCCAAACGAAGGAGCAACGGGGAATTAGTTTATAAACAAAATGAGGTCAATGCTGAGAATTCCTCAATCCAACTATAGTCTCGTGTGTGGTAATGTTAAAAAAATGTGTACTTTTATCTATATGTGATTTGGATAAAAAGTGAATCCTGGTCTGAGTTAGAGCTCAAGTGTTGTGTAATGTAAGTCCGTACCATTCCAAACGATGTAAGGAGCCTCCGAATATTTTGTTTTGTACAAACAGGTGACCACTGCAAGGGTGTTGTGTTGTATTCCATCCAAAGAAATACTCCCGTTCTTCTCCCTTCCCAGCCCAAAGGTTCCTATGGATTAGGCCTGGTCAAGTGTTTTTGTTGGGATTTGAACTCGAGACCTATTATTCAGGATTTCACCTAATCGCCACCAGACCAAGCTGTCTTGATTGATACTATGTGAGATTTGCATCAGTTTTCTTTGATAATGGTTAAACAGGTTACACCTACGTTTTAGGAAAAAAAAAACACTTCAGTCCCATTGAATATTTTTTTCAAAAATTATTTTAAGTCTTGTCTATATATTAAAACTTTTGGAGTTTGTGGTTCCTATGGGAGCAAAGTGCATCAAGTAGTGGGGTGCAGGGGTTGGTTGCTATAGATTAATTTGTAACTAGGTCTATATTGTAATTGAGTTTTGGGTTGGGATTATTAAATATTCTTAATGGTAACCCTAGATTAAAAATAATAAGTCAGACTAATAAGAGTTATTACTCGTGCTCCCGAGAACCTAAAAATGGTTATGTGCTGCAATATTAACGAACAGATATTGTGCCCGGAAATAATTAAACTTCGAATGAGGTGGTGAGTAAATAGTAAATAATTTTATTTAAAACATAAGTATGCCTTGGACCAGCCCGGTCCGGCCCAGTTTCTTGCCATCCCTAAAGGCTAAATGTGCTTAGCGCACTTTTCTTTTTACTTTAAAGCCCACTGGACTGGATTCTGATATTGAACTAGTTGATCGAGACCAATGCTATTCATATACACTTTTTAGATATTATTTGTCCCAACCACAACTTTTGTTATTTGTTATTATTCAATTTTTTTTATTTGTGGTTGTGATTGTTGACACAAAGATTTATGTATATGAATAACATTTTCGATAAGTAAATTGTTTCCGATTTTTAATGGTTGACAATGACGGACGATAATCCCATTTGGAAATCACGAGAGAGAGGTTTTCTTCTGGAATCTGCAACTGGGGTAAATTTTTCTCAAGATCTAGCTCTGTTCTGTTCATGAAGTTGTCCATTAAGCATATAGTGTTTTTGGACAAAATCTGATTTTGATTTTCTTCTTTAAAAGCAAGTAAACTGTTTATCCTCGTAACCTGTTGGTGATGTCCTATTTCCAATTTATTTTCATTTGTCTGAGAATTAAATATATATTTCAATGATATAATTGATTAATAATGATGAATTAAATATATATTTTAATTTAATATATTATAATACGGATACCAAGCAAAAACCGGTCGGCAAATGATATTGTTACCGATTCAGAAATCGACCGATGTTCGGTAACCGAATTTTCGATTACCCAACTAGTGACAAACCTACTTAGATTTGATTGTGATATACATTAGAAAACCGACCTGTCTCACCCTCTGTCGGGACATGTGTACGCATGTGCATATATGAGCCTACTTAAATAGAAAGATGTGTATACTCTCAATTTAAACCTTGAGCCAAGGTAATTAATTGTAGCACCACATTCTAATATAAGTTGATTTCTAACTCTTTTTCTAATCCATGTGGAAAAATATTCCAATAATATAGTATACCTATTATAAAAAAAACTTGACAATATTATATGTAAAATATATGGGAGAGGGACCGATTTTCAAGGGGGCACATGCCCCTTTGGCTTTAATAAATCCGCCCATGGCTGGTGGTTCATGCATCCATCCCCTTATTGAAGAGGAAGACGTTCAAGTCCGGATTAATCTTAATATTATTTAAATATTAATATATATTTTTAAAAAG
>JAOYMZ010022448.1:0-18087 GCA_025802335.1 Pinguicula primuliflora
GGAAGAGGCATTCGTGCTCCAACTATCCTGTAGTTAGCATAGCATCCGCTGTTCTAATCACGTCTGACGGTAGGATCATGACAATGCGTGATATGTCTAGATAATTGAAGTCAATCAATTAACTATTAACAACACACCCATCGATAAGACCGCGACCCATGTTGATTACCCCAGAAGCATTGTTCTGAAAACTATTCTATAATAAGCACATAATCAATTATTCTATTCACGTCGGTAATACGTGGTAAGCCCGGACACGCGGTCGGTCCCTGAACATTTAACAATAAACAACCCATCACGGCTTTATTATACCATAATTAAATATCTCGTATAGCATATTCGGAACAAACACAACAAGCGCCCCGACCTCGGACAATTATGGATATCCCGGAAGCAACAGTCGTGCTCCAACTATCCTGTAGTTTAGCACAGCATCCACTGTTCTAATCACGTGATGGTAAGATCGAAACAATGCGTGGTACTGATGTGGATTATATAGAATGTCACAATCCTACCAAATTTACATTTATAATACCAAGACAACTCTAAACTCGTATAGAGAGTAAAGAAGTCCCGGGTCGACCCTCAAAGGATTTGGAGTGAGAATTAGTGCGCAAGTGAATAATTAAATACTGAACTATATTATTGTTAACACACTAAAAGTCGTTTGGAGTTGTTCTTAATCTTAATTAAATGAAAATAGCAACTAAAGCAATGAAATCTCAAGGTAGAGAATAGGGGATAAATATGGGTATAGGGCACTAACCCATTCCTTGGATGCTAACCTAAACATGCTACTAATCTAATATAGTTTTCAATAGAATAGTGAGTCTAATTTATCGCCTCTAATCACTTGAACAATTAAATCTAGTCAACTAAGTAACAAATAATTAGTGTAGGAAATTCCCAATCAAATCCTCAATTTAGAGATTCCAACTGTGACCCAACCCTAATTCATGCTGCTATTTACCAACTTGAAATGTAAATCATTCAACCAATTCACCATAAATCAAAGAAAACTCCAAATATAAATTAAAGAGACATAATCAAGTTTACATCCAAGTTCAAGGGCTATTTGCCCAATACCGCATACAAACTAGCTAAACATGAAATAAACTAAGCAAAACAAGATAAACAAACTAAAAGGGCCAAGACAATAAGAAGAGGGAGAAGAGGATCTCATTTGAAGTAAAGGTGGAAATTCCCCTTCAATTCTTGAATCTCCTCCTTCCGGCCACCGTCGCCGCCGTGCTGCCGCCGCAAGACCGCTGCCCGCCGCCGTGCGCCGCCGTCTCCTCCTCCAAAATGATAATGGCCAAAGCTTCAGTCACTCATGGTTGAAAATGTATGTTACGTATGGTTCTTGGAGTGAAAGAAGAGAGAGGGGCAAAAATGTATGGAGGAGGAGACATATATCTTCAAAACTTGGGGTGAAAATGTCATCTTAGCCCTCAAAGCTAGTCCACATATTTTTGGATAAGAATTACCAACTACTTCTTTGTCTTCTAGTGTGACTAGTCAAAGCTTGTAGGAGAAGCTTGTATTTTTAAATGGGTTTGGGCATTTCTTCCACTTTTTGGGCCTTTTCTCCTTCTTTTATATGACTTGGCCCTAAAATACAAAATAAGATAAAAACAAGTAAACTAATACAAAAACATAAATAAAAGTATGATTTCAAGTAAATATTATCATTTAAATGAGAACAAAAATGCATATGAATTAAGCTCATCAACATCACAGAAATATAGCGTAGCAGAACATAAGCATCATCATTTAGTAGATATGAGCTTATGTCTATTATCTAAAGCATGCTTGTCACGTACGCTTTTACCTGATGTTATTTTTACGTCCAATTACATTATTAACCGTTTGTCTACACCTCTGCTTAATTATGATAGCCCATTCTCACTACTTTTCGGTACCACTCCTGACTATTCACTCTTTAGAGTTTTTGGGTGTGCATGCTATCCTCTGTTACGTCCCTATAACACCACAAAATTCATATATCGTAGCAAAAAATGTGTGTTCTTAGGATATAGCTCTAAATACAAAGGATATAAATGCTTTGAATGTTATACTAAACGTGTTTACATATCTCGTAATGTTATTTTCGATGAGGGGAGTTTCCCAGGTATCCTTGATACAGTCCCCAGCACAGCCACTGCCGGCGCACCCTCATTCGTGTTGCTGCCTTCCTCAGGTATTCATGTTTCACCTATGCACTTACATGTTTCAGACTTATCTCTGTCTTCCTCTGTCTCAAATCTTGTGCCATTCGTCACCCGTGCCACATATGGTGGTATGCCGTCAGACCTTGACACACCTATCGTTGCATCGCAACTGACGGATGCCACAAACTCCCCCTTAGTTCTTGAGGTGTCATGCAGCTCCTTCGTCGACTTGACCACCCTGGTAGAAACTACTCCCGAGATGACAGGTGGTATATCTTCGGGCCTTGACCCAACTGTAGACTTGGGACCAAGTCTGCGCTTAGGGCAGTCAATTGACCCTGATTCGCCACATGACATCCAAGGAATGGAGGTTTCTTCATCCTTACAAACCACTAATTCTTCTAATGATATTATCCCTCATAATTCATCACCACCTGTTACTCGTAGTCAAACTAGGTCTCTCAAACCCAAGTCATTTTCTAATTATCATATGTATTTTGCATTCAAGTATCATGTATATGCCCTAACTAGTGTGAAGATTCCTCGAGAACCTACCAAGTACCTACAGGCCAAGTCCTCTCCGGAGTGGTGTGCTGCTATAAAAGAAGAATATGATGCATTGATTTCTAATTTCACATGGTCTCTGTGTCCCTGACTAGAAAATCATAACATCATTTGGAATAAGTGGGTTTATAAAATCAAAATCAAGTCTGATGGGTCTGTCTAACGATACAAGGCTCGGTTAGTGGCACGTGGCTTTGAGCAAACTTATGGCCTTGATTATGAGGAGACTTTGAGTCCAGTTATTAAACCGTCCACCATTCGTATATTACTTTGTCTGTCAGTACAGTTCGATTGGTCTGTTCACCAACTCGATGTTTCTAATGCATTACTGAATGGTGTTCTTCTGGAGGAGGTGTACATGGAGCAACCAGCTGGCTTTGTATCACCTACTCATCCCGATTATGTTTGTCGTATACACAAAGCTCTCTATGGTCTTCGACAGGCTCCCCGTGCATGATATGTGAAGCTGTCCAATAGTCTCCTTACCAATGGCTTTCAGTATTCTCAGTTGGATACACCTTTGTTCACCTATCACCAGTCTGATGTGCATATTTATGTCCTTGTGTACGTTGACGATATCCTAATTACTGGTACGCACCGGAAAGAGATTTATGATCTGGTTGGATATCTCCAGTCATAGTTTAAGTTTCGTGATATGGGGGAACTCAGCTATTTTCTAGGTATGCATGTGACCTGAGGTGCTACAGGATTGCACATCAGGCAGAGCAAATATATCTATGATTTGTTGGAAAAAATAAAGATGTTTGATGCAAAACCCATGCAGTCACCCTCATCTACTGACACTCGAACCAAGGACCTAACAGGGGATCCTCTCTCTCCTGCAGAGATTACTATGTATCGAAGTACAGTGGGAGCTCTCCAGTACTACACTTTACTCAACCAGAGATTGCTTTTCTGGTTAATCAGCTATGTCAATATCTCCAACAACCATACTCATGTCACTGGCAAGCAGTTAAACGTATACTACGTTATCTCAAGGGGGCAATTGATCATGGTCTTTTGTTCACTAAAAACACCTCACCTGTTTTTACACTTGAAGTCTTTTGTGTTGCCAACTGGGCAGGAGATAGACAAGATCGCCGCTCTACTTCAGGATTTGGTGTCTTTTTGGGTCCCAATCTGATATCTTAGATAGCCAAAAGCAGAATGTGGTAGCTCGTTCCAGTACAGAAGCTGAGTATCGAGCCTTGGCTCACACTATAGCCGATCTGTATTGGACTCGGATGATGCTCAAAGATCTACATGTAGTTCTGGCTCATACTCCCATGATCCGGTATGATAATATGGGTACTATGTCTGAAGCCTTGCATTCATCATACCCCATCAAGGAGAATGTTTGAAACCTTGAAATCTCTGTATATAACTTGTTCTACAGTTTCGTGCAAGAAAGAGAGGTCTCTAGCAACACCTGTAGCAACCTTCATTCTAGGAGTTGGGGGCCTCCTGCAAAGCAGAATTTCAAAGCTTAAAGACAAAAGAGCAAAATCTACTGAAGGAACATAACACAGTGAGTTGGGGGCTTCCTGCAAAGCAAAATTTCGAAGCTTAAAGACAGAAGAGCAAGATCTGCTAAAGGAACATAACATAGTGAGTTGCTATTACCAAAGTTATAAGAGTTAAATCAACAGTGAGTTTTACATACGTCTGAACAAATGATTCTTGAGGCTTCCTTTGGGCACGAATACATTGACCAAAAGCTGATTGTCCCCCACAGAGCAGTAGCCAATAAGTTTAACCAGGTTTGGATGGTGAAGTTGCCCCAGATAATTAACTTCTGTCTGCAACAGGGCTTAGCACTATTAAAAAAGCTTACTGTAAAACTTAAATTAAAACAATCTGAACAGAAAGAAGACACTTACCAACCACTACTTGTGACCCTGAAATCCCTCAGGCTTCAATTTCTTGACAGCAATGACCAATCGAGAACCAGGCTTCACTGCTGTGAGATAATTACCTTCCGTTTGTAAAAGGACTTAGCATTGTTAAAATGTAACCAAATTTTATCCGAAGTGAGGTTTCCCTTCCAATCTGATAGAATCAGATCTGATACAACTCATAAACTCAACTTCTTAATGTTAAGCAGTTGTGATGTCGACTCTGTGAGAAAATCAGAAAAGCATAACTGAATGCCCAATCAGAAATTTGAGGGCAGGAACGATGAAGAAGAAAATCCAACTAAAACATAGCAAGAATAAACATTCAGATGTAAGGAAAGCTTGTAGAAAGAACAAAACCTAAACATAAGGCATCAATTACCTTTTCCGGTATAAATCAAAACAGGAACGATGCCACACAGCAAGTTGGGATCAAAGAATCCCTCTAATGGAAAACAAAAACCCAAACAATATAGAAAACGAATTATTCAAAGTATCATATGTTAAAACCTCACGAAAAAAGAGAAAGACTGGACACATTTACCTATCGATTGGGAGGCGAGAAGGGTTCCATCTGTCCTAGAGAGAAGAAGAAACAAACGTGCAAAAAAGAGTTCTTCACGTTGCCAAATGAAGAACCGCCACACAGAAACGTCAGTGTAAGGAGGCATCGGTTGAGGATTTTTCGGATTGGTTTCAGGATTGAGGCGTCAATTTTACGCGGTTGTTTTCTTCTTTCCAAATTGTTTTTTACGTGTCGTTTTGCGCGAGAAATTATAATAGATAGATTTGGCTTCGGTGTTGGTTGGATTTGATCCTGAGACCTCCTCTGCTACCTTCCTACCATTTCTAACCACTATCAAGCCACTTGGACGTTTTGTGAAATTAAGCTACAAAAATTATATATATAATAAGTAAAACTAGTCATTTCTTATTTTTTTCGAAATAATATTATGGTCCACCAAAAAAAACTATTTGTAAACCCAAAATTCTAAATGATAAGCCAAGATTATATAGAATTTTAAGTCCATTTACTCACTGATATATTGATTAATCATTGCTTACACTATTGAAGTTCACCTTATCTTGTGCTATTTTGTGACATTTAGGTGCATTGTAACATTTGGGACCGTGTAATACACATTTTACATACAATTTGGACTCACATGAGCCAAGGGGACAAGAAATGGTCATTCTTGGAAACAGCCACCAACCGGCCAAAAGGTTCTTGCCCATTTCTTGTAATGAAGATAAAATGGCAAAACAACACACTCCAACAGCCATATCTCCAGAACTACGATGACGGCGGGTTTGTCCTTTTACAGGGATATATATCAAGGAGTCTTCTACAAGTCATATGAATATATGGAGAGAGGAAAATGCCGCGGAGATCAATTTCTAAAGGATTTTTCCATTTCGGGTAAAAGTAAGGTGTATTGTCATTTTAGTCCCATGCACTGAAGAGAAATCACAAATGGTTGTGAGGGCAGTCCTGTCCTTTTATCAGAATCAAGACCTAGAAGTCCTTTTCAGGTTCTCTTTACACACTACTAGCATTTGAGGCCGCGAGGTGCAAGTTTGGATCCCACATATTGAATTGGGTCAAGTGAAGCTGGAAAGACAATGTAGTCCCTGGAATGAATTGCATCTCTCAAACGACTTGGAGGGAAGTCTTGCCATTGCACAAGGACGTTACCCTAGAGGGAATTCACACCCTCAGACTCTCATTCTGGTCTTGGATAGCGACGGATGAGGAGAAAACCAGAGGAGAAGCTCTCGGATGCAGAAGAGTGCAGCTCGGCCTTTGAAGATCACAGTTGCTTCTATGGCTTCTTTACTACTTTCATTATATTTCCTGCAGTTCATGCTCTCAGCATGAGTTAATTTTTCAAACTTGAGGCTTGGTTGAGCGGATTTACAATGTTCTAAACTCATTTTTTATGGATCAAATGTCCTAGCTTGCATTTCTATGATGTGTGTTCATTGTTTTATCTATGAATTAGATGTTTCCACCGGTTAATCTAGCTCTTACCTTGAACCTTTCCCTTGGGACCGAAAGAATATGGGTAGAGGAAGCATACTGGCACACACTGCCGCCCTTGGGGTTGCTACCCCTAGCTTGCGGTGCTATATCTAATGGATAAACCACATTGAGATTTTGGTTTGTTTAAAGATCTTAACCGTGATCACTAGTATGTTAGGTAGTGAGGCCGAAAGGCAAAATTCTCCCCATACTAGTAGACGAGCGTGTAACTTGACCATAGTGCAAGCTCATACATGGATCCTGTGGTCATATAAGTACATGTGAAGCATTTGATACTTAGTTAAGAGTTTGAGCATTGTAATGAAGCATAGGCCTTGAGTTATTTCTTTTTTTTTTGGGACAAGTTAAAGGATTTTTTATATATAATAAGTAATTTACATGTAATTACAATTTTTCCCTCCTGCAGATTTATCTGTTTCTGCGAGAGCTCCGTCCGTTAGTTGCAAAAAATGTGTCTAAACGTCCGGCCGAGAAGAAGAAGAAACCTCCTCAACCCATCAGTTGTAAGCAGGGGAGAGGGTTCGCACACCAGTCTCCAATCGTGAGAGAAGAGAGGGTGCGATTTGTCGCGATCGCTGCCGTGAACCAGAGCCAGAGGTTGTGCTGGATTTCGTGAAGCATTTGTAGTTCATCTTTTCGTTTTCCGGTGAATTGAAGGGTGTTTCTTGCTTTCCACACCTCCCAGATGGTCGCCGCCTTGAGTTATTTCTTCCCCTGGTGTTTTCCCCATTATAAACCCTAAACACATAAAACCCCTCAATCCTAAATTTTAAACTATATAAGTGGTATTTTCTAATCATATAAATAGGTTTTAACAATACCTAAAACTCCTTAAATTTTTTTAAAAAATAAATTCATTGTCCATATAGGTATGGAAAACTCTGAATGGACATCTCGCGTTTGAGAAATCTTCTTAGCCCGAATGATTGTATCATGATTATTAATATACAATCCCGAATTATAATATTAAATAACAGATATTGTGATCAACAACTAAGATCAATATTATGTGGAGAATATGATTATTAAAAAAATCCAACTTCAAGAATATATTTATTTTTCATTGTTGGACCAATTCGAGGTTGTATCTTAATGATCAGGGCAGAATTTTTATAGCATTTTTTTCTAAAAGTATAATACTAGACGCCTAGAGGGTACCATCCACCACCTTTTGGAAAAGTGATATAGCATACTAATTTTTAATACCACTTATATACCAATTTTGAAGCACTTATTAAGTGTCACGATCCAATTTTTGGGTAAATGTTTAAATGTTGTAAAAGATTATTGAACAACAAATTAAGTGTTGACACATCATAATCCTATGTCATTTAAAAATCCATTACAACATTTGAAATTAAGTCACAATTGGTGCTAAAAGTGGTCTACAAAGTTAATTTATATCATTTCTCAATTTTTTTTATAAGTAAAATTTTATTTCTGTAAATGTATTTACACATTTACAACCCAAATTCCTTTCTTCTCTTCTCTATCGTTTACTCACACATAGGTTTGGTTCTCTACACTAATCCTCAAAGCTTGTTGCTAATTGCAGCTGATTGTGTGATCTTAGCATAATCCACAGTTTCTGCTGTAATTGTGTCATGACCTCGGAGGACATGCTGGTAATTCCACCGAAGGATACCCGTTATGGGCTGGTGTACAAGAGGCGCAGATCAGAGGGTGGGCCAGTCAATCTAAATCCTGGTGGGCCTGAAATAGCAGAGGAAGCACCATTATGTCGAGAGGAAGAAAAGTAACCTGATGTGGTCCTTATCCTGTATCTATCGTTGTCTATTTTGTTGTTTCTGCTTTTGAGAACTTGGCTATGTAAAGAACATGAGGAGCTCGAGGGTTGAGTATCAAAAATCTTGAATATGAATTCAGTTTGTTACAGGTGAGTTCTCCCTTTGAGATCTGCGGGTTTTGTCTCTCCCCAGCCACAGAGTACAATTGTTTTTATTCATTCTTATCTATTACAGATTGCAAAAATTGGGCGTCGAAGGAAATCTTCGTCTCCTGCACAAAAATATCCTCGCCAGAACCTAGCATCGGAGGTCAGTGACGCTGCCTATCTCGGACCGACCACTCGATCCCGTTCGGAACTTAACATATTGCTAGAGAAGAAGGGTTATCTGCATTATGGAAAGGCATTGTACCAGGATTGCATCGTCAATGCCTGTTCGGAGGTTTGAGGATCGGCCTATATGAACCTGTATGCATCTTCTTTATTTTTGGTGAATTACTTCTACTTATTTCTTTTGATTCAAATGGTTTTTGACCCTGTGCAACTGGCAGGTTAAAAACTTCTACGTGGGCAAAGATCATGTTGGGGATGTACCTTTATCAAAGAAAATATTTGCTGGACTAACAACGGGTGAGAGTATAGTTATAAACCTAATTTTATAAAATATCATGTGGTATAATTTATTGTGGTCATTATTCAAAAATTCGGTTTGGATGGCTGCCTAAGAGGCACCTAGTCATTGGGCATCGGCTAGCCTCCCCGATTATGCCCCAGACACCTTCGTTGGGTGTCCTTGGCGGCCGCCTGCCCTAGGCGGCCGCTAAGAGGACCTTTTCGATGTGGGTACCCACCCAAACTGAGATATTAAAATGCAAAATGCCTTGCATTCTAATTTCTGTTCGAGAAGGCGGTCGCCAAGCCCACCTAGGCACCGCCTAGGTGATAATAGTCGCCCTCCGCCCCGCCCAAATGCCGCTTAATCATTCGATTATGGGCGCCTAAGCTGCCTAGGCACTGATCAGGCCCTGACTGCTCAGGGACCGCCCTATGTTTTTCTCAAATACTGATTCTAATACATCAGTAGTTATTTGAAATGCAATGTTGGCAACGAAGCAACAGGTAATGTGTTGCGCATGTAGTTAATGCTGAATTAACTATGCAACAGTTAATGCTGCGTTGACTATGAAGCAGCAGTTAATGCTTCGTTGACTATGAAGCAGCAGTTAATGCTTCGTTGACTATGTAGCAGCAGTTAATGCTACGTTGACTATGCAGCAGCAATTAATGCTACGTTGACTATGCAGCAGCAGTTAATGCTACGTTGACTATGCAGCAGCAGTTAATGGTGCGTTGACTAATCAACAACAGTTAATGCTGCGTTGATTAATCAACAACGGTTAATGTTGCATTAACTACTCAACAACAGTTAATGCTGCATTGACAATAGTAAGTCTATGCAACATATGTGACAGACTCATGTCGATTCTCCTCAGCGACATGAGCCTGCCACATATGGCTAGTCAAGTGTGCTTTACCTCCCTACCGTGATTTGTAGGTTATTGCGGTAGAGCATTGGGTTTACTTACCTACCTTGGTGGGGTTGTGGGGTTTCCTACGTTATCAAAAAAAGTTGGCGTGTTAACACCTTATTGGCCAACTGGCTAGCCCACACCTTCTGGGCCATTTGTCTGCTGACACCAAGGACTTCTTGCAATTTTCTTGTATGAAATTCTCGCGGTATAGACTGTGCGTTGACAACGCATTAATGTTGTTTAATTGTTGGTGCACTGGAATGCGATGCATGTTGCATTGTAAGAGTTTTTTTTCAGGTCCATACTGGTATTGTCCAAACTGAAATCTAGCCTTCCGACTTCTAAACCGAGCTGTCGGATTTGATCCGATGGGTCCGATCAAAACTCTCATTAATTGCATCAAAAATCTCATTAATGTTGTTGCTAAGCATAGCTCCTAATGTTGCGTTGTCCAGCACCCTTATTTTATTTTTTATTAAAAAAACATGGAGCTGCCGTGGTGCCCAGAGCACGACCCTGGACACATCGTAAAAATGATTGTTAATCCTGCTCATATCAACAAGACGCACCTACTTTTCTGTGAGTTCAACCATTAGAATTGCAAAGCTAAGCGTGCTGACTTTGGAGCAATTTTGAGATAGGTGACCCCTAGGAAGTTTTTCAGGGTGCACATGAGTGAGGATAAAGTGCGGTGGAAGGTTATATATTAGTTTGTGAGGACTGTATGGACAACTATTGGCTTGAGCATGAGTGGGTAGAGAGACACCCATGCTGCCATAACGACCTCAGAAAAAATCGGGGCGTTACAAGTAGTATCGGAACCAGGTTCAACTGTGTGAAGGCGGTTGATCTTGAGATTGTTGGCACGCAACAAAAACGTTGAAGGAGGGGTGAATGTAATACCCTTAAAAATTTATTGTTAATCCAACACATGAACAAGATGCACCTACTTTTCTGGGAGCTCATCCATGATAACTCCAAATTTAAGCGGGCTGACTTTGGAGAAATTTTGGGATGGGTGATCCCTTGGGAAGTTTTTTAGGGTGCACATGAATGAGTACAAAGTACGTTGAAAGGTTATGTGTTGGTTTGTGGGTAGGTAGAGACACCATGAATGAGTACACAGTATGAATAATTATTGGTTAGAGCGTGGGTAGGTAGAGACACCATGCTGCCATAATGACTTCGGGGAAAGCCGGGCCGTTACAGATAGTGTACATCTAGCGCTTTTCTGAACACTTATTGTGGTGGATAAACCTATTTTTATTTAAGTTGTTACTAATGGTTACGGCAGTTGAACTGGTGCTTCTAATTCTTTGGAACTCTGAAATGTTAAACGGACCAACTGAAATCAACAGGAGCATTGGGTATCACTATTGCCAACCCAACTGATCTTGTCAAGGTACGGCTTCAAGCTGAGGGTAAACTGCCTCCTGGTGTACCAAGGCGTTATTCGGGAGCATTAAATGCTTATTCCACCATCGCGAGACAGGTCATATATCTATCTGCTGACCGCTTTTCTTCATCCCTCTCTAGATACTGTTCCCAAACTAGAACTCTTTTCTTCTTGACCTTAATTTCTACTGAAAAAAATCAGGAAGGAGCTGCCGCTTTATGGACTGGTCTTGGACCAAACATTGGACGCAATGCCATTATAAATGCTGCTGAGCTAGCCAGTTATGATCAAGTGAAGCAGGTTCACTTACTCTCATCAGTTTTCCTGTTTTCCAATAAGATATTTGTTCAAATCTTGCACTTCTGACAGCTTTCTCTTGATGCTCTAACAATCGTGCAGACAATTCTGAAAATCCCTGGTTTCTCAGACAATGTTTTTACGCATATTTTATCTGGTTTAGGAGCTGGTTTTTTTGCTGTTTGTGTTGGCTCTCCGGTGGATGTGGTAAACTTAGTCAAGCACAGTCTCTAAATGCACCTCTTGATATTTTGTATCGCAAAAACAGGTTGTTTGCAGAATCATTGAGCCTGCTACTTGCCTTAGCTTGTCGCTCTTTTATGGCAGGTCAAGTCGAGAATGATGGGAGATTCTATGTACAAGAACACCCTTGATTGTTTTATCAAGACATTGAAGAATGACGTAAGTTACTTTCGTGAAGATTGGACTGAGAATTCAATCATATCCACTCTAGGATTTGCGGGTAGGTTTAGTAGCAGGGATCAGCGAGATATAGTGGGATGAGAAAAGATATTCGCCGTTTAGTACGCACTATTATATAGGATTTTAGGGGTGTATGATTAATTAAAAAAATTCAATTATCCCTCAAATCCCATAGGTTTAGATAGAAAACATAATCCATCTAAATCTACTTTTTTCCCGGTCACTCGGGAATTTTTTTCCCTAAACTGTCCTCGTTACTAAACACAAGATATAGTGAGATAATTTTTCAAAATCTCACTATATCCTATCTACTAAACAGGGCCAGTGTACATTGCTGAATATAATGTTTTACAGGGAATCACCGCATTCTACAAGGGATTTATCCCCAACTTTGGACGATTAGGATCATGGAACGTGATTATGTTTTTGACTTTAGAGCAGGTTTTGTACCATCATCTATTATGGTTTCATGTACAATAACTTGGTTCTTATTTTCTCATCGTCTCACCTTTTTGATTCAATTACATCACGTACTTATTTGTTCAACCACAGGCTAAAAAGTTCGTCAGAAGTCTAGAAGCGCCTTAAACGAGAAAATGGTATCATACACATGTCAGGACATGTTACGAGTCGACAAGATGAAAATAATACACTTTGCATTGTTTGCGCATACAAGCGGAGGGAAATAAATGACAGGCTTGAATTCTTTTTTTTTTCCGCAATGCAACAGCTTGAATTCTAACATGTTATGTTGCTGCTATGTGATGGTAAGAGTTCTTGTTGTTGTCGTTGTTAAGCAAAAACTATATTTCATAAATAAAACAGTTTTTTACATGTGATGGTTTGAGTTTACTATGAGATCTCAGTTATTCTCTAGCTCGTCTTTTTTTTTATATAAGTATTCTTTAGCTCATCTGACAAATGATTTCTGAACTGCGTTAGTAGATTATTTTTGAAAATGCAATTGTTCTTGTACCGAAATGGGTACAGTCAATTTCTTGCAACTCGAGTGCTAAAAAAAATTTATCACCATTTTTTGAATCATCGAAATCATTTAAATACCAATTACAGATTTTTATTTTGCAGACTGTAAAGGTACAATTGACTTTTAATTGTTTTGTAGTTAAAACCTATACTTATATGATTTAGTTTATTGGGTGTGACGTTATCCATTACCAATTCCTAAATAGTTTCGACAACAAAATAGCGAAAAAGATAATTTTTCGGCAATTTGAATTTACCAAAAATTTGTTTGTAACATGGTAGATACTATGTAGATTTGCCCTTTAAAAACATAATGAATCTTTTTTTTTTTTTACAATTAAAAACATAATGAATCTTTTTTTTGACAATTAAAAACATAATGAATCTTTCAAGTGAATAATGCATTTTATTCTTATATAAGTGAAATATGAATATTTTCTTGTTGAAATCACTTACAATTTTAGCACACTAAACCTTCCTCACTTAATGGGTTGACTTAGTTGTGTATTTTACAACACACAGAGGAGTTGATACAGAATGCACAAAGGCAAGTTAGTAAGTTCTATCCTATTAATGCATGCCTTTTGGCTTGTCTGATGTGGCTGAACAAAGCAAAGGGAGAATAGACAAAAGAGGATAAAAAAGATGCGAAGTATCCGTCGAAGTAAACAACAATATATACCCAATAAATCTATTCTGAAGCATTAAACACTTTGTATGGAACTAGATTGTGAGGATACTCAGGCCACTATACAGCTCGAGAGCTTCTATACCCTATGAAAAAATAATAAGAAAATCATGGGAAAAACACATGACAGCTTATAATTGGGCATTGGATTTTCAACACTTTTTGGGCATCCTGTAATAAGTCGACACCTGGATTTTTTATACTTTTCTTGCATTTTATTTCTTAGGGTATAGATTTTCTGATACAGCTTGGCCATCTCATTGGGGTGGATGTGCAAGCATAACATCTTACCTCAATGCATATGCCGAAGGCTTAAAGGATGATTTTTTCTACGGGAGTCTTCACAAAGTTTTTATGAAGCTCCTAAGTTTGAATGTACGTGGATTGGGAGGTGACCTTAAGAAACGTGAGGCTTCAGAGTTGATTAGAAGACATGATATTGAGTTTCTCTGTCTTCAAGAGATTAAGATGGAAGACATAGAAAAAAGTGATTTTGCCAGATTCTGGGGAGGGGCTGACTTTGATTTTGTATTCCACCCCTATTAGGGCCTATCAGGAGGAATATTAAGTAGCTGGAGGAAGGATGTCTTTACACTAACTACTGTCTGGGAGGCTGAGGGGGCTCTAGAAGTTATTGGACAATGGGGAGAAGAACAGGTCGAAATCAGAATCATGAATATTTATGCACCCTGCATCCTTACTAGAAGAAGGTTGATATGGGCTGCTATATTTACAAGACTGGCTGTTGTACACATTCCCCTGTACTATCTTTGTGGCGACTTTAACTCTGTCAGAGACAGCAGGGATAGAAGGGGGTTAACTTTGAGTCCCTAAAGCGAGATACATGCTTTTAACAGTTTTATTGATCATGCAAAGGTTGTGGATCTGCTCTCACAGCTGCGCAAATTTATCTGGTTTCAACCAGGAGGTACTAGTGCTTGTAGCAATGATCGTTTCTTGCTATTTGAAGCTTGGACACAACTAAATGGCCAAATTCGACTCAATTTGCGCTACCTCGGAAGTATTCTGATCAATATCCACTCTTACTTGAGGATGATTCTAGAAATTGGGGTCCTAAACCTTTCTAAGTGTTGGATTGTTGGTTTCAGCATGCTGATTATGAGAATTTCATTCACACGAGTTGGCTGCAAACTTATGCTCTAGGTACTGGTGGTTTCATCTACCAACAGAGACTCAAGAAACTAAAAGACATGCTCAAGGTTTGGAACAATGAGGTTTTTGGCCGAATACCTACTAAAATCAAACTTTTGGAAGGAAAAATTAATCAGTATGACTGATGGAGGAAAGAGCCTTAACAGACACTGAAAAAATAGAAAGACGCCAGTTGGGAGCTGATTTCATTAAACTGAGAAAGATGCAAGCAAATATATTATTCCAAAAGTCGAGGAGCAAGTGGCTCTCTAAAGGAGATGCTAATAGCAGTTATTTCCATGCTACCGAAAGAAATAACTGCAGTAAAAACACTGTGAAAGGAGTCATGATAGATGGAAATTGGATCACTGTTGTAACCCAGATCAAGCAACATATATATGACACGTTCAAAGCTCATTATTCTGCAGGTAGTACAAGCACACATTGGAATTTGGAGCGGACTCTCAGTGCAATGGATAGTGAATAGATGATTTCACCTTTCACGGAAGCAGAAATTCTAAGTTCTGTTAAGTCATGTGGTAGTGGAAAAGTCCAGGACCTGATGGCTATAACTTCGGGTTTATTAAGCACTTCTGGCCACTGCTTAAGGAACCTATCATTCAATTTTTTGGTGAATTTTGGGAAGACTCGAAACTTGTGAGGGCTTAATGCTACATTTGTTGCCTTCACTCCAAAGACTATTAGCTCTAAATAGATGACAGATTTGAGGCCTATCTCCATGGTTAATAGTCTATATAAGATCTTATCTAAAGTTCTGGTTGGCAGATTGAATAGAGTGCTTCCTGATCTAATTTCTCCCAATCAAAGTGGTTTGTGCCAAAGAGATACATCCTGTACAATGTAACATTGGCTAATGAGGTGCTTCATGAGGTAAAGGTATCAAAGACAAAATGCACTCTATTTAAAGTTGACTTCGAGAAGGCTTTTGGCATCATTGACTGGAAATACCTCTTTGATATTATGCAAGTTATGGGTTTTCATACAAAATGACTGAGGTGGATTCACAGTTGTGTTACAACTGCTCAGCTATCTATAACGGTAAATGGAAGCCCATGTGAGAAATTCCAAATGCGAAGAGCGTTGAGACAAGAATGTTCTTTGTCTCTTATGTTGTTTGCAATTGTTGCTGAGGGACTGAGTATAATGCTTACTCGGTCTATGAGATGTGGGGAATTGAAGGGGTATGAGATTGGACGACAAGGGACAACTATCACTCATCAGCAGTATGCTATTGATACAACCATATTTGGGAATTGTTCTACACATGATACAACAACCATTAAACGAGTGCTTATGCTGTTTGAAGCCACATCTAGCCTGAAGGTGGACTACAACAAGAGTAAGCTCTACACTGTGAATCTAAGGCATTCAAATGTCTTAAATCATGCTCGGATTCTAAAGTGTAGAACTGAAACTATTCTGTTCAAATATTTGGGGATTTCAGTGGGTTCTAACCCACGGAAATTGGAGACATGGAAACCTGTCCTGAGTATTATCGAGAAATGTCACACAGGTTGGGAAACTAATTACATATCTCAAGGGGGAAGACTGGTTTTTGCATAAATCAGTATTGACTAGCATTCTGCTGTTCTATTTATCAATCTATAAGGCTCCTGCGGTGGTTCTAAAAAAGATTACAAGTATGCTACGGAAATTTCTATGGGGTGGCAAAGTGGAGGGGCTGAGACGCATCAATTGGTTCGGTTAGAAGGATGTATGCCATCCAGTCGGTAGAGGAGGGTTGGGAATCAAATCATTGGAAGCCTTTAATTCTGCTCTATTAGCAAAATGAGGTTTCAGAATTCTAATGTTGGATGATTCCTATTTGTGGAAAACTGTCTAGACAGTTTATATGGTGATCTAAGAACCTTTAATCATATGCTATCTTCTGCAAATGCTATGGGTAGGAAAGAATCTACATGGTGGTGTGATCTGAGAAGCGGTATCCTCATAGATAGCTGGTTTAAAGAAAACTTTCGAAGAAAACTGGGCAAAGGGGATAACACTTTATTCTAGAGGGATGTTTGGACTGGTAGTGCCAGTTTTGAGGATAGGTTTCTGGAACTCTATGCTGCTGCAGGTGATAAGCACGCTACAGTAGCTCAGAAAGGCCAATTTGTGAACCAATGGAACTGGCAGTGGGTGTGGACTTGTTTTTGTGCAGATCGGAAATTTCTACAACTAGAAACCCTGCTTGTGGAATTATCCCAAGTTCTTAGCCCAACGAAAGATCCTGATGTTTGGGTATGGTTGGGATCGGCAGAGCAGGCATACTCTACGAAGCATGCAATGACAAAATAATCCAGTCCCAATGGCATATGCATGTAAATGCATATGGAGCTCAACGTGCTTGGAACAAAATTATACCTAAAGAAATATTGTTCTTCGTCTGATGCCTCCTTCATAGATGCCTTCCCACTCGCAGCAATATTCATCAGAGAGGTGTGAATTTGCCTGCAACAACTTGTCTTCTCTGCGCAGAAAATGAGGAATCAGAAGCACATTTATTCCAGGAATGTCGAGTCACAGTCAATACATGCATCTGATTTATACTTGGCTTGATGTTACTGTGAAGGATGGAGTGCGGAAGAAATAATTGATCGGGTGAAATCGCAGACTTGGTTCCCATTCCGACAAAGAAACTTACTTGAACCGGTGTATTCATTCGCTGATTGCTCTAGGGAGTCAAAATTGTGCATCAGGGCTTCGGGTTCCAGGATGCCGAGATGAAGGGAGGAGCCAGAACCATAAGATTTGGGAATTGGAGTATTCAAGGTGAATGATTGACCAACCATAAAGAGAAAGCAATATCATGTTTCTTTTCCTCTGTGTAATTTTAGAGGTGTAGCAACGTTAGCGCATTCAAGGGCGGATCTAGCCCAAAATTTGACTCCGGGCTAAAAGTCCAAAAATTTTGGGCCCAATTTTTTTTAAATAAAATAATAAAAAATAAAAAATAATATAATATTAATATCTACAAGAAAAAGAGAACACGTCAGGGTATAGTCAGCAGGTAAAAGGAAGGAATTTATCCACTTCTTTCCATCAAATAAACTTTACGAGAAAGTGCTTTCAATCAACTTTCATCAAAAAAACTTTAGTTTTGTTACTATTTCAGCAATACTTAAAACTCAACAAACTATTTAACAAAAATAAAACAATGAAACTAGTGT
>JAOYMZ010022459.1:0-18085 GCA_025802335.1 Pinguicula primuliflora
ACTGGTATAACCTTGCATGTTATAAATACTACTTTACCAATTGGTAGACTTTTCTGCATGTAATTTCAAGTGATTTCTAAGGCTTTAATCTAGACTTATGCTAAATTGTTCTTTTGGTATTTTCATTACCATATTCAGTTTATTGTACCTTTAGTACAATTTCATCTTATTCAAATCTAATATTGGCTCCTTGAAATTTCAGAGAATTTTTTTTCGCTTTTATGAATTATAGTACCAATGTCCATTTTGTCCTAAATCTCTTTGTTGGTGTTGTTTCATTTTGTCATCTTTGGATTTGGTTTTTGAGATTTTGTCGTAATTCTGTGCAGGAGGAAGTGACAATGAATTCAGGGTATTGGAATTTCTCCAACTCTAGCCCATACTTTTCTGTTCCTATGTGCAAGAAATCATTGGTAAAAATTGCCCTGGGTATTGCTTTCTGTAGTTTTTTGTGTGGTTCAGTTTATATATTACGGAAAGTCATTTGTGTTCGGAAGAAGAGCATATGGAAAGTGCAAGAAATCTTTGACAACAAAATTGCAATGGGTAATGCTTCCTGTTGATAACTGTGTTATCATGTTTAGTAAATTCGCTTGAAGTTTCTGGGGGTATGGTTTACAAGAACCTGGTTTACAAGACACAAAATTGCTATGGGTATAGCACACCTTATTCTGGATTCTGCTCATTTTAAACTGTACAAAATGTCCTCATATTTGTCCATATGTAAGTCTCCCCGTTCTGATTTTATATGATTTACGATTGAAATGTTTCATGATTAACCCCCATTCTGTTGCTTAATTTGTGCTGACCCATTTTACCAAGTAGCTACATAATATTTTGAGATCGAGATAGCAGAATTATAGCATTAAAAAAGGATGGATTGAAATGTTCTGGAGAGGGAGTAATCTTTCACTGATGCAGAAACTTTAGACAAGATCAGGAAAATAACTCCTTTTGAATTTCTTACGAAACTTCTACTTTCAAATTGCACAGGTTCCTTCAATTTTCTCAAGGGAATATTCTAGAAGGTAACCGGAATGTGATGGACTTTTCATTTCGTTTGTGTATCTCAAGGGAAACCTACCAACTTAAGTGTCTATATGTTATTTTCTTTGCTTCTCCCTCTTTGAGCTCTGTTTGGTGTGTTAACTATGCACATGTTTGGATTTATGAAAATTGCTCTTCTACCTAATAAAGTATTCAATATATGGATTTGGATTTTGCCTTAAAATCATTCTCTTTGTACACGTTTAGCTTTGTTGTTTTCTGCTTTCAGTCTTCTCTATCGGTTTATCTCCTCTACTTACATTGACTCTGTTTCTTCTTCTACATACTTGGTTTTTTCAAACAATGGATAAGAGTGATGACAGCAAAAAATTTAACTCATGTACCGTTTTGGAGATCGACGCAAATGTTTTGTTAATTTCAAGCATACATCCTCAAAGCATATATTATCAAATGTTTTATTCGTTTCACTACTACTTCATATCGACATTCATGCGATCTTCCACCTTTACACTTTCTTCCTTCTTGCTTTAGCACTGTGGATACATTTATTTGTCATTATAGTACTATCTCATTAGACCTCGGAACCGTGCCCTGAGGACACGGGCCATAACCTAGTGTGTCAGTAAGGGTGGACATTCGGGATTAATATTTATTTTTTTGATGCACAACTTGAAAACGAACTTAAATTTTTATTTTTGGATAGTTAAAACAAACTAAAGTCATGATTCTAACTCTATCACAGAAAAAATCAATTCTCTAGATTCCAAATAATTAATAAAGACATAAATTAAGATAAATTTCCTTGATTTCAAACAACCAATTAAAACATAAATTAAAATAAATTCATTGAATTTAAATAACAAATTCCTTTACATGCAAGATTAGAGAACAACCAAGTGAAGTTTTTATAATAAAAAGAAGAAAAGTTATCTGTATGAAATAGGGTTGCCAGCTGGGCTTGGCCCAACTCAACAATTAAATTAATTTTTTTAATATTTTATTATTTTAAGTTCGGGTTTCGAATCTATTCCGTTTAAAATGGGGCAAACCCGATCCCGTCCCGAACAAGGTTCAAGATCTGTTTTTAGGACCCAAACTCATCCTGAATTCATTTTTGTTCGGGCTTCGCACCTGCAAGGTCTTAGGATGCAAAGGAAAATTAGGATACCATTATACTTTTTTTAGTAAAGGGTATATCATTATGAATTTTTTTCTGGTGTCGAATTTGTCGAAATCTATTATTGACCGTTGGATCTGTGCTTCAACGGCCGAGATCATTTCACTTAAAATTTAAATGAAATGATCTCGGCCGTTGAATTACAGATCCAACGGCCAATAATAGATTTCGGCACCATAAGGCAAAATTCGGTACCATAGATTTGGCACCAGGAAAAAAATTCGTATCATTATACTTGTCATGACCATATTGTCCCGAGCACCAATTGTCTAGTGAGGGGACTTTAGGGAGGCCTAATATATATCGGCACTCTTTGTTGAGAATTTTTCACAAATTTGTGGGGCCCACCCCTTGCCATGTAAGAAAAAATTTGATCTGGGTGTTGTACAGGGAGTTTTTTCCCGGAAAATTTTTGTTTGTGCCACAAAATAGAAGCTAATTTTTGAAAATGTCACGCATCAGTTTTCGGAAGATTGGTGCAAGCAACCGGTCTTTGGAAGACCGGTAGAATAAAATATTGGTCTTCCAAAGACCGAGCAACATTTACAAAATTAATCAAAAGTAATTAAGACATTACTGGTCTTCCGAAGACCGGTAGAATGCATTTGGCGGCAAAAAAAATCCACCGGGCATTGGAAGGTCGGTATTTCGTAATACCGAATTTCGGAACACCGGTGTAAAAAAAATTTATATCACCGCCCAAGACCGGTCGAAACATTTTGTTCGACGATTGAATTCTCTTCTTCCAACGAATTCTCTTCTTCTGCAACTTCCGACGACGAGCTTCTTCCAACGAGTTCTTCCGAGTTCTTCTTCCGACGAGTTCTTTCAAGTTCGCGACTTCCGAGTTAGTTCGAGATTTTTTAACTCTTGCAATTAGTTTTGGATTTTTTGAATTATTAAGAATTATTATGAAATTGTTATAATTATTAGTGATTATTAGGAATTATTATGAAATTGTTATGAATTATTATTGATTTGTTATGATTTGGTATGTAGGATGAGTTCCCAGCAGAGTCAGCAATTTGATTTGTACAGACCGATTTCTTGTGAGGTATTATGGGATTTGGCTACCCATCGTAGCTCTCGAGTGTTGGACAGGTAGATCCATCTGGATGAGGTGATGAGGACGCATCATCAGGATCTATTTATACGCAGGATCCATTTGGACAGACGTGTGCAGAAGCATATATTCCAGACGGGGATGCGGGGCGCTTATCTCGTCGCCGATATACGAGAGGATCGACATTTCATTACGGGGTTGGTTGAGATGTGGCATCCGGCCACACATACGTTCTGGTTGTCGTTTAGGGAGTGTTCAATCACTCTTCAAAATGTGTCGATGCTGTGGGGGATTTCTATTGATGGTATCCACATTACTTCTGATCAGTTGGGGACTGGCACCTGGACGACCGAGCGATCCAGAGCGTATTTGGACAGGTGGCTCGGCATGGATCTTGCTCCTGAGGCCTTCCGTCAGTCTGGAGTCAAAGTACAGCATATCGGGCAGTACTTGATAGATCACTCGCTCACTATCGACAGCACCGATGAGGAAGTAGAGTGCTTTGCCCGAGCAGTGTTTGCTCTTATAGTGACTGAGATTTTGTTACCGGATACATCCGGTAACAAAATTTCTATGAGGATATTCCGCTTGGTAAAGGACTTGGAGGTCATTAGGCCGCATAGCTAGGGGATTGCCGTGTTGTGTAACCTCCATCACTATCTCTGTAGCATTCACATAGAGAGGGCAAAGTCATTGGCCGGCACGACACGGTTTATTCAGTTATGGGGATATTCGAGGTTGTTTAATATTTCTCCTCATATTCTGCCGATGCCACTTGGGAGTCACATTGGGCGCCGGGTTGAGGAATTCCCCGAGGTCTATGGTGTCAGATTCGTTCGGAAGCTGAAGAGCGTCGACCAGGAGAGTCATTCGATTCAGACGATCCGGATGCAGTTGGATGATGTGTGTTCCAAGCAGGTTCGTAATTCGATGTTTTCGTATCTAAATAAAAAGTTCGATCGTTCATATTTTAATTTATATCTCTAACGGTTCCTGTGTTATGTGTAGTTTGTGTCTACTCCGTATAGTCCAACCGACATGTCTCTGATTAGTCCTGCCGACCAGTTGTTTTGGGACTACGACGGTCCTATATTTTGGATAGATTTTATAGAGTTCGTTTACGCCCGTCGTGTTCGACATTAGTTTGGATACACCAGTCGATTCCTAATCCAGTCGACAGGATCAACGAGACGTTGGTTCATAGGATTGATAGCAGTAGGCATCGAAAGACGCAGATTACTTCGTATCGTGAGATGTGGACTTCGAGGAACCAGTACGTCACTGGGGATCCACCTATGCCGGCACAGCAGGTTGATTGGAACGAGGCATATGCGGACTGGTATAATCAGTATCGCCGACCACTTTACTGCCCTTTATTGCCGAGACCGGATAGGAGAGTCCCATATGACCACAGCTCGCTGCTTAACTTGACGGTAATATAAATTCATTCACTTTTTAATATTTATTTGTTTATTCGATCGATTAATATAAATTTTTCTTTAATTGTATATAGCACCATCGGGTTGGTGAGATGGTAGAAAACTGTATGATTGAGGAGCAGTGGCGAGGGACAGGAGTAGAATTAAGATCATTTCTCCAGTCGAGGCTTGGAGGTCGAGGTGTGTCTGATCCAGAACAGCATTACGAGTGTACCCTGATAGCTACTGAGCCGATGCCAGCACCTAGTAGTTTTCAAAGTATACGAACCCCGAGTAGTTCGCGAGGCACTCAGGGTATACGACCCCCGAATTTTTCGTTAGGCATTGGCAGCACACCACAAGACAGGACGGAGCCCGCAAATGATCAGGAATATTAAAGGACATATTTAGATGACTAAAATTATTGACATTTGTTATTTTTAAAATTCAATTTGTTTGTATTACGCGCTTATAACTATATATCAATTCATTAACAAGAAAAAATAAAATTAATATATATTAAAATTTTAATACAAAAAAATTAGATTTAATACATACCGGTCTTCTGAAGACCGGTATGTATTAACCATACCGGTCTTCGAATGACCGGTATACTCTTAATTACGTGTGATTAATTTTGTTAATGATGCTCGGCCTTTGGAAGACCAGTATTTCATTCTACCGGTCTTCCAAAAGCCGGTTGCTTTGCACCGGTCTTTGGAAGACCGGTGTGTGGCATTTTCAAAAATTAGTTTCCATTTTGTGGCACAAGCAAAAAAATTTCTTGTGTGGGCTCGCTGACCGGCCAATCACACGGTGGAGAACACTGCACACTATACAACCTCTTCCCTATCCTTCCATGTGATTTGTCACAACTCCGTTTCCACCTTCATATCATTTAATGACAACAATTCTCAGGATTATTGGTGCCTAACTTTTGGCCGGATCCCTAATTAGTCAAACGTACACTCTGCGTTTACATGTATTGAAAGATAGATTTGTTGTTGCTTATAGCATGGGGTTTTTAATTTGGTTCGTTACAATTCATATGCCAATAGTAAAAACTTACCTGATCTTCTATCATTTCATTTTCCACATGCATGCAGTAGCTACAGTTATGACACCCAATATAAGGAAAAAGAATGAATCTTTTCATCGTCAGTTTGATTTTTGTCTGGACAAATGACTCCAAGAAACTTTTCCACTTATCCGGCATGTGTCCCACTAATACTATAAAGCACTAAATGCTCCATCTTTTAGCCCTTTCTCCTTATTCCAACAAACATTTATAAACAACTTACTGCATTGGTATTGTGATATCTCCATTCCATTCTCCTGCAGCATTCAGGATATGGGTTTTCTTAGAGATGAAGGCGTGGTATACGAGCCTGCTGAAGATGTCGATCTCGGGCCGGATAGCGGTTACTCCTACGTTGAAGCCAACGTCCAAGGTTCATATTTTTTTGATGCACAAAAACTCGGATGGTTTTTTTCTTATCTTTAGCTAGACTACAAGATTGGTTTAAAAAGTCTCGTCTTTTATATGGTTTAGCTCCTCGAATGGCTGGTCTCTTGGTGAGAGTGGCTGCTTGGCTGTTGGAGCTTCCCATTCTTGGAGGCATAATACTCTATTTCCTCAAGAAGGGTAATAAAGTTCATAAGGTAATTAATTCTTCACATGTCTTGTGATTCTAACCCCTACATATTTTTTTTGATATGCAAAGTTATCGAACTTTGTGCCTCCAGACGGATGTACCAGCTCATCAGTTGCTACTTGCATTCGATCTGACCCTCTATCAGTTTGTTTGATTCATTCAGTATGGAGCTACATGACTTGAACAAAGGTGCTTGGCCTAGTGTAGTTGAAGGGGAAATCATGTCTCAACGAGTTCATATCCTCGATATGTCACCTATTTAGCAAAAATGAAAGAATTGTATGCCTTGGGAAAAATAGCTAATTTCACGCATGTTTTCTAGGTAGATCTCTCTTTCAATGGCAGGGATAGGATAGGATGTAGGGTGATTTCTGTTCCACAATATGGTCCCCTAATCCGTTTAGGGCGCCGTCTAGGTGTTGGGAGTCGCCCTCCACCTTACTCGAATGTCACCTAAGCACCCGCTTAGGAGCACCTAAATGGACGCCTAGGACGCTTAGGCATTAGCCGGTCCCTGACCACCCAGAGACCGCCTAGCGGTTTCTCGAAAACTTGATATGTCCTCTTCCTATAGCATTTCTCTAATATGAACATGAAATGAAAACTAGTACCATATTCAATGTTCGAGAATGGGCTAGGTGGACTTTGGGCGGCCAGGGCTCATTCAGCACCTAAGCGGCCTATTCGTTCGCCTAAGCGGACTTTTAAATAGTAATTTGGGCAAGGCGGAGGACAACGCTTAGGTGGGCGAACTCCTTATCAACCATAGTCCATATTATATGTCAAGCTTACATGCAATGCACAAAGTCTACCTCAAAGTTCGCTCAAATTTTTGTTGCAGTTCATCTCCTTCGCACACTTTGAAGAATCGCCTCTGTTTGTACCAGTGCACCCATATCAAGGTAATGCTGCGGAACCACTGTTATTGCCACCACCAGAGGGGAAGAGAGGCCTTGACCCCAAATTTATTTTATTTTAATATATATATATATATATTTATTTTTTGTAATGAAAAATAGCACCGTTTACATTCCTAACTCTGACTGATCAGAGTTTCCAATTCTCTGTTACTGACCTTTTCTTGCAAGAAAGAGAGATGACTGACAACGGCTAATTTAAAGGTTGTAACTTTTTCAATGTTACGGTGTTGGTGTGTTGCCATAGGGAGGACCTAAGTTTTGCTTTTGTGAATTCGAATTGAATATTTCTGGAAAGAACATTGTATTAGATGCTTTGATCATGAACCACCCAGAATTTCGTACGGAATGGACCGGAAGGGATGAATGACGAAGAGAGGGTTGGCTAATTTTTGGCTTACAGTGGGACGATTTTCTCTCTCCATGTTACACTTGAAAGACACGGGCATAGTTTACTGAGAAATCATTCGAGGTTGGAGTGCTAAATTTCTAACGGATCCAGATTCTTGGTGTGGATCATAATCATTTAGTGGAGACTCTACATTCTGCAGTCTAGTTTACATGCCTAAATTGTAGGTTGGAGTGCTAAATTCCTAACTGGAACAATGTTTTTCGCAATGGAATGCCTGGTTGTTTTCAATACGTGTTCCTTTTTCGGCATGTTGTTGTGTTTCATTCGGAGTTTGAAACTAACTCTTGAATGCTTGAAGTGATGAACTCTGGTGATTCTTCCAGGTTCTAATCTAATACATTGTGTTTCTATGACAGAAGATGCTGAAACCCAAGTAAAATGTGTGGATCCTGATTTATCGCCACCCGAAAAGGTTCGACACGCTGTGGATTGTCTTCAATCATGTAAACCTGTGCTTAACAGCACTCGTTTGAGTTTCCGGCGATGGACGATATTGGACTATGCCAAGGCTTATACATCAGGGGAGACGACCCCGACAAGAGTAAGAAAATTGATCACTCAAACATCAAATCGGGTTTTTCCTCATGAAAACAGCGCCTATTCTGGGTTGACCTAGTGGTTGTAAGAGTGACAATTGCACTCAAAGGTCATGGGTTCAAATTCCCCGATAAAATGAGACTGTTACGTATGGCTTGGCAAGTGTGGCTAAGTTGCACGTGCATTCAGTTATCCACTTGCAATGAAAATATTGGATTCTTATACTTGATCAAGTTTAGTGACTCAGTGAATAATTGATGAAGGTTATATAAATGAGGAGCATCATATATACGAATTCTTGGCTTATGTCATGTTTCTGCAACAGGTTGCAGAACGTTTTATAGCTTCTGCTTGTGAGTCGTCGAGCAAGGAGCTGCAGATGTCATTCTTTATCAATTATGATGTAGAAGACATAATAAAGCAAGCTGAAGGATCAACTCTTCGTTATCAGAAAGGTATGGACATAATTTTGGCTGAATAATTACTATATCTTTGATGTTGATTGTGAAAGGATTTGCCGTAGATTAAAAAAAAAACAGAATGGTTGATTGGTTCCAGGTAGTTTCTTGTTGTAGCTTTCACATCTCTCTCTTTAAATAAACTAATTTGCATACTGTTTTCCCAGGAGAACCATTATCTGTATTGGATGGAGTTCTTGTTGCTATTAAGGATGAAATCGATTGTCTGCCCTATCCAACTACAGGTAACTTAATCTTACCCTTGTAAATGCATAGTGCATCATCTCATACAAGTTCTAAAATTGTTCGTTTGGGGTGGCTAAATATGGCTTTCACAGGAGGAACAAAGTGGTTGCATCATGTGAGACAATGTAAAAAAGATGCATGCTGTGTCAGCCGTCTAAGATTATGTGGTGCTGTAACAGTCGGTAAAACAAATATGCAAGAGCTCGGAGCTGGAGTGAGCGGGATTAATCCGCACTATGGGTATGGGTGTCCAGATGCAAGCACGAGGACTCACATTCTTCGTTGCTCATACTTATATCTTTATTCTTATCCATTTTTCGTCAACGTTATCCATAGATCTCATAAATATAATCCAAGTTCATGCTTCTTTCAAGATCTTCATGCTTCCATTCACTTAAATGGACACTGCTAACAAACGACCATGTGAAAATCACAGGGCCTGTAGAAATCCATATGATAGGAGTAAGATCACTGGTGGATCTTCTAGCGGTTCTGCTGCTGTGGTAGCTGCTGGTCTCTGCCCTGTTGCACTGGGTGTGGATGGAGGAGGTGGGATATTCACATTTCCTTTTTCCTCTCTTCTTTTGTACTTGTAGGTAAGGTACCAGCAAATAAATCATCACACTTCATAACACGTGTGTTGGGACCAAAATGTTGGTCTTGTTTGTTGGATTCACAATGCTACTCTTAAGAATCAAATGACTATGAGGCTTTTTTTACCCAATCAAGAATATAGTAATTTAGCATGTATCCGAGCTTGTAAGTAAGCGAAGATTGACAGCAGACATTCTTGGTTTATTTTCTTGCTTGTGTTGCAGGATCTGTAAGAATTCCAGCCGCCATTTGTGGTGTAGTCGGCTTCAAGCCAACTTTTGCACGAGTACCTCATGATGGGTGAGCTGAAAAATCCTATCAAGGATCAGTTTGAATACAGTATTATATATTCGTTACGACATTTGTGATTTGTGGCCATCCTTCCACTCCATTTATCTTAATAGACAATGCTGACTTGTAGAGTTATCCCCATACACTACACAGTTGGCGATGTTGGGGTGCTTGCAGCAACTGTTGAGGATGCATTGATCACGTAAGTTTCCTTCCTTAGCTGATTATTTAACACCGTACTTCCTGTTTGAACATTCTCCGCGCCCAGTTCTGCAAAAACTTGTAAATTCTACAGTTATGCAGCCATTAGTGGTGGAATTTCAGCTGATCACTATGGAGTTCCAGTGGTATTAACCCTTTCACGCTTTCTGTCATTCACCTAAACAGACAACATAATCCCTACAAATCTACTGGTTATATAGTTTTAGCTTGTGTTTATGTTGTTTTCATGCTACACTCTTATCCTTTCGGTGTCTTATACCAGCCTAAAATTGGCCTTCCGCTTCTGGGAACTACACA
The DNA here is from genome assembly GCA_025802335.1 of Pinguicula primuliflora. NCBI lineage: Eukaryota > Viridiplantae > Streptophyta > Magnoliopsida > Lamiales > Lentibulariaceae > Pinguicula > Pinguicula primuliflora. The sequence continues at coordinate 10,296 of JAOYMZ010022459.1, forward strand.
TGATTCAATCAAAATGGCGAGATACAGAAAGGTTTTGTGATTCCTTCTTGCCATACTTTCCCCATCCAACGAAATTTAAGTACTCAGTTATTCTCTCTGTTTCCATTCTCTTTAACTAATCTGGTTTTTGCTCAGTGGTTTAATGACTGCTCCGAAGATGTAAAATCGTGTTGCTACAATGTTGTTGCCAAGTTAACTGAAAAGTACGGCTGGGAGGTAAGGTCTTAAACTACTGTATCGTTTTCAATAAGGTGAATATATTGATTATCACATCTCAACTTCGGTCACAATGCAAAAAATTGTATGGGAGATACAAGCCTACAATGGAAACTCTTCCATCGGATAATGTTACACGATAAAATTGCAGCGTTTTTTTGTGCAAAATATAAATATATGCAACCTAGAAGAAGAAACATGAACCTGCAAGTGCACTATAATTGAATTGGTCCAAGAAGAATAGAAATAAAATGAAGAAAACATGGCAATATCGGTGCCTTTAATCATATGCTTCTGAATTTTAAAGAGTAAGATCTCTCTCCTCCACATTGATTAGTTAGTGACTGAGAGATGTTTGAGTTATTAGCATTTGATCTTCCAAGACGTTCCGTATGGTACTTAGTTCCTTGTAACAAAGTCATACTTTAAGTTCTCTAAACATAATTAACTTGTTAATAGTTAAAATTAGTTCATATATACTGATTTTAGTCTTATTTTTTTCAAAGATTATAGATGTTACAATTCCAGATTTAGAGGCCATGCGGTTGGCGCATTATTTGACGATCGGTTCTGAATGCAGTGGCTCGGTTACTAGATATCTGGAGAAGCTGTTTGTATTCTACTCTCATTATCCAGTTATCTTTGAACTGAGATGAATAAGAGTTTAAAGTTTATAAGTTTCTAAGACAGTTGAATGGAACAGGGACCCAGCAGAATCCGGAAGCGATGCTCGAGTAGCTCTTGCCATATACGGTTCATTCGACAGCAATGAGTACATCAATGCACAAAAGCTCAGGCAACTGCAACGGATTTGCTTCTTGATGTTTCAGCTGTTTTTGCCACCCTTTTGAATATTTTTCTCAGTGTACTTTTTTGTCATATGCAGGAAACGTCAACTGCAATTCCACCGGAAGATATTCGATGCAGCAGATGTTATTGTCACTCCAACCATTGGGTACAAAATTATTGGTTCTTGAGTTTGTTACTATTTGAAATTAACCCATTTCACGTAAACATTACAAGGGCATCTGTCTTTTTACATACTTCTAAGATGTTATTTGAAGATTAAAAATTGACTAGAGTTTTTAAAATGATTTTATGATTCAAAAACTTTACCAAACTTTATATGCTCAGGCTTTCTGTGCTCATGCCGTACTCATTCCTGATCCTGACTAATGCATTCGGTTACAACATAATCAACTACTGCATTGAATTATGTTATTCATTTCTTTCTTTCGGGACATCAAGAATACTGATTCGTGCCACATTTTATCCAAGGAAAACAGTTTGTGGGATTATAGCATTTTTTTGTTCTATATAATCTCAAGGTAACCAACTGAATGTCCAAAGGCTAATGCCTTGTATCTTTGTCGACAGTGTTACTGCATACCCCATACAGAAGGATTGCCTAAAGACTGGCGAGCTGGACTACGTAAACGGAGGTACTGGATATGTGTCTTAACCGGTATCCGATTATTGCATCTCTTCTGTCACCTGTTCATTAGAGCCTAATCAATCATTTACACCTGTCAGCTGCATTGGTAAGATATGCGGTAGCTGGGAACTTCCTGGGTTTGCCTGCTGTGACAGTTCCTGTAAGCTTTTAACATACCATCCCTATAATATATGTGTGCTTCTTTCGTTTCCTTTACATTACAATTTCGACATCATGTACCAACACTGGCAGGTAGGATACGATGAATCCGGCATGCCCATCGGCCTTCAGTTCATTGGGAAGCCATGGTCTGAGTCACTGTTGATTCACATGGCATCATCTTTGCAAGTAAGCCTGACATGGTGCCATTATCTTGAGTTGACTCATAAATCCATGGCATTGTAGGCAACTCCAAACCACGCTTTGTTTTCGTCTTGTAATATGTGAATTGATGATGTTTTCAGGCACTGGGATTGTCGAAATCCAAGAAGCCAGAGGTGTTCTTTGATCTGCTTGCAAATGCAACACCAAAGATTCGTGGATAATTTCAAAACTGTCCATCGTGAATGACTCTGCTCTTGGATATACATCCGCAGTTGATAAGTAGTGCCTGTGTTCTTGTCTTCCATCCAGCAAGCAACTACTTTCGTAAAACTGAAACATGTATCTGTGACAAAATCCATTTAATTTGGATCGCATTTGACAATGATGAAAATATGCAATCTTTTCATTTTTTGCCCTGATCAAAGCACCTGTGTCTCCATTCTGCTCATTATTCTATTGCTTTATGCTCATCTTCAATCTCTTGATTTTTCCTTTGGGGATTTGCCCTTTAGAGTAGTGTAAGGAATCTCCTGTGATATACCTCACTCCTACCCCATTCCTGACCTCATTACCACTCCATCCCGTGGGGAAATATTTAAATGGGATATAATATAACAATATATGTGAGTGTTGGAGTGTGACAAGAGTGTGTAAGTGGAGTGAGGTGTATCAGATCTCGTAAGGAATGTAGATTCCGCTATGTTTCAACTGTCTTTTAGACTCTATTGTTTCAGCTAAACATCATATACCATAAAGGATTTGTCCCCTTCTTCATCACTTAATAAGAGGGCAGTAATGTATTTTCATTCTTGTTGAGAGTATAACAAACTTTGAGTTATAATCCTGATCATGTATATGTAATGTACATATTAAGTCAAATCATTTTCCTACAAAAAAAAAAAAAAAGAAGAGAGAGAGAACAGTGGTTAGACAATTATCTGTCCAGGATACGGTGGTCTACATTTAGCTAGCACTGCATTCACTCTTCACTTAATAAAATTCTGTCGAGTTTGCTTGCTCCCTGACCATTTGGTTTAAACTATGTGAAAGTTGCACGGATAAGTGGGATGTCAATTAATTCCACATCAACTATGAACTCATAAAATGATGCACCATCGGAATGAGAGAATGTGGATAAGCTCATTCTTTTTGTTTGTGATCTAACAGAGAACACAATTTTTTTTAACTTTGGATGTTGATTCGTGTATGATATAATTTCATTCCATTAGAGTCGTTTCTTTGTCATATGAGGTAGTGTTCACGATAACCTTAAAAATCTGACGGATATCTTCTAAAAAAGAGGAGATTGAGTTGTTCACTTTTATATATATATTTATCGGGTTGTTCAGATTTAATGCTGGTGACCCGCATTTTCTATCAGATTACAAACTGTCGTTATTTATGCGATAATCTCTATCTCCTCTTTACTTTTTCTTTCCAGTTTTGCCCACCAATTCTCTCATCCATCGGAATCACTCGTTGAGAATGAAAAAATCAGAGATCCCACCTTCCCACAAATTCTCTCCCGCACGTTCTAACTCCCCAAAACCGAGATCCCGCCTTACTCCCATCAATATATTTCGCAAATCACAGATTAGGATAATCTCGGTTGTTCTCAGATTGTTGGAGAATCATTCAACCCTCGAAGGTGAATCTCGTTTCTTTGTTTTTTTCAGAGCTCTGATTAAGCCTCTTTTGTTTCTCCGATGTGAAGAGTCAGATTCTTTTGTTACCAATTCAAAAAATTGGAATGTTGATTCAGATTCTTTTGTTACCAAAACTGCAATGTTGATGGGACAAAAAAATTTACTTTTGTTCGGTGTATGTAATAAATTCATACCATTATGTAGCAAAATTACTTTTGTTCCATGGGTAATTTTGTAGGGCAAAAGAAGTGTGTTCAGCAAATGTTCCATGGGACAAAAAAAATTACCTTTATGGTGTTCAGCAAATTTTCAAACTTTTGTTCCGTGTTGATGGCTACATTATGAGTAATTTTGTTGCAGCAAAATTACTTTTGTTCCATGCGAATGCATAGCAGAATGTATGAATTTATGGTGTTCAGATTTTGAGGGAATTCCTTGGCCGAAAATCATTTTCAGTTTGATTATATATGTTATATTGATCCAGGAAATGACACGAAAATCATCCCTTCAATCATCTGGTCCAAAGTTGCCTAAGAAATACTGGACTCAAGTTGAAGATGTGGCATTGATCAGCAGCATGAAGGAGCTCATCCTTCAAGGAATAAAGTCAGGTAATGGGTTCAAGTCGGGTTTTCTAAAGGCATGTGCAAGTCTGATACGAGAAAAGGTAAAAGGCAGTTATATTCAAGCTTAACCACACGTGAGTTCGAAGCTTACTACTTGAAAGAAAGAGTACAACTTGGCATTTGATTTCATGAGTAAAAGTGGAGTTGAGATTGACCCAACTTCAAAGATGTTAGTTGTCACATCAGAAGATTTGTGGGAAGTCCATGCTCAGGTTATATCCAAATTAAATTCGTTTATATGTTTGGTGGTTCCTTGTTTAGTTTGGATTTTGATCATATGCAATTTTATTTTCATCCGTATATTTCAGAAACATCCAGAGATAAGAATGCTACGAGGAAAGGCTTTACCTTACTACGATGATTGGTGTGAAGTTTTTGGCAAAGATCGTGCCACGGGTGAATGTGCTGAAGATGTTATTGACATGGATAATCTACACGGAAAACGAAGTTATCAAAATATTGAGAAGGAGGCAAACATCACACAAGATACTATAAATTTGGAAGATGACATCTTAGACCAAAGTCGATACAACAACAATGATAATCACTCGCCAATTACACAGAATCCCAAGAAAAAAGGCAAGTGTGCTAGCGGTAATGTGGATTCAAATGAGTCTATTATAGCGGAAGCCAAAAAAGCTTTGGTTATGATCTCTACATCACTGAATACGCCTTCTGCTGTTGCTCCTGCTCCTACACCAGTGTTGGCACTATTTGATGAGATTAGAGGCTTACCCAATCTCTCATTCCAGAAAAAGGTTATTGTGCTGCGAAAGCTCATGGACAATCCTAATGATGTGACTATCTTTAACGCCATGACTGCAAATGAGAAGGAGTCATTCATTCAACTTCTGTTGGCAAATGAACTTTAAATTCACTTATCTTATTTATTTAGATTGGTAGTATTGTTTAATACCCAGACTTTTGTTGTCCGCTTCCAGGTGATATGGAGTTTATTGGAACATTTTAGTTGACATTTGTGATAGGTTTATGTTTTATATTGAATTGTTTCGAGTTGAATAATGAATTGGTCTTTTGTTGGGTTATTTTAACTTTTATATGTGTTTTGTATCTGATTTTGCTGAAAGGGTTGGCGTTACCATTCTATTGTAATGTTTGTGGAGATTGAAACTGTGAAACCAGTACTTACATATGCGTTCTGTATGTGATTTTGCTGAAATGTGGAGCATCAGTAGGGCATGATCTGACTGGTTTATGTTAAAGATGTTATTGCTGGCTTTTAAAATGTGAAGACTGAACGATTTTCCCTTGGGATGTGCTTCCAAGTTATTGAGCTCTTTTGACACGAGAAGTTTATTACTATGTTTTTAGCAATATTGGTATTAGCTTTTGCTCTTCATTTTGGAGTTTTGCTTCTCTTCACTGCATCAACGGTACTTTCTTCTTGATTGACACTGTTCGTTTCACTATCACTGTAACATTAAAACACACATTATGCAGCCAGAGAACGACACCATGCTACTCACTTGTGGAAATATGGATGTTCTTAAACTTTGGAATGTAATGCATAATGTTAATGTCAGAAAGTAATACACACAGCCACAAAAAATGAACTGCAAAGAATGCAAAGAAATGACTACAAAAATGAACTGCATTCAATTACTACAATGATACTGGCTCCAAAATGCACAAAGACAAAAGACTGAAAAGAAAGCCTCCAAAATGTACGAGTCCGATCAAGTTTCCAGAAGAATACAACAAAACTATAAAAGAAACCTTGAAGGATTAAAAAAATATGTTCAACATCCCATGCGCCAATCATCATACATCGATTGGGCCATTGCATCCCTTTTTCCGGACCAATGCTCAGATGGCTCTATACTATGAATGTACTCAATTTCCACTTCATTTTCATTAGCCTCCACATCCTCCATCTCCAAGGGGTCCCCAGGCATTTCATCCTTTATAAAGTTGTGCAGTAGAGCACATGCCATTATGATTCTATTTTGCGTCTTGATTGGATAGTAGGCCGGACTTCGCAAAATAGCCCAACGTTTTTTTTCAGAATTCCAAACGTCCTCTCAATCACATTTCTGGCCCTACTATGCTTCATATTGAAGAATTCTTGAGCATTGACAGGCATACGTGTTCCGGTATCCCATTCATTCAAATGATACCTAGTTCCTCGATACGGTGTTAGAAAACCTTCTGCATTACTATATCCATTGTCACAAAGGTAGTACGATCCTGAGAAAAATAAACAAATGTTGCTTAGTAAATAATCATAACAACTTCACATTATAAGTAACCATACTGTCATGCCTTGTGGAACTTTTAATCCATTTGGTCGCGTAAGAGCATCCCTGAGAACTCTACTGTCCGCTGCTGAACCCTCCCAACCGGGCAATAGATATACAAACTTCCCTTCTGTATCGCATACACCTAAAACGTTGGTAGAGATTTGACCTTTTCTTGTTCTGTATCTTGTTTGATCATCTACTGCAATATTAACAGGTATGTATGTTCCATCCAATGCCCCTAAACAACCCTGCATGAACAATTATTTATATAATCATATATCTTAAATATGTGAGAAGACATAAATTATTGAATTGAAAACAACCTGAAAATCCTTCCATCGGTCTTTCGTGCAAGCATCAGTAACCGGTTCAGGATGAACGAATAGAAGGGGATGCAACCTAATCAGTGCTCTCAATGTTTGATGAAAATACTTGCTTATTGTACATCCAGACTTTTTATGAACAAATTTGGCTACCCTATTCTTCGTATGATGTGCTAATATACGTAAAAATATTGCTGTTTTCTCTTCTACCTTACCATACTTTGAATCCCTCAAACCACCGTCATTTTTCAGACGATTACTCAATTTCTTGAATGCTGACTTATTCAATCGCAGATTGTTGAAGCAATCAACATCATGACTACTAACGAGTTCTTTCATATAAGCTACCTGTCGTTCCCTTTTATCAATCAAACTATAAGTTCGAGGCAGCCCAATACGCTTTCGCCTGTTTCTATTATTCTTCTTCAACTTGGTTAATTCGGCAATCAAAATAATAATAACCACAACAGCGGCTAGTAACAATAGATGTCTTCTCCTCTCCATGATTAACTCTTCTTATATAGTGCGACTAATTGGGATGGCCAAGTGAAATGCTGTCGAGTTCAACTAAAAAGAAAGCGATCATAAATGAAAAGATATAATTATCCAAAAAAAACATAACACAAAAAATACAAGACAAATTTTGTAGAATCCGTACGGGCATTCCACATGCCAAACGGTCAGTGTCATATTACACCGAAGCCTAACTAAAAAAACTCAGTACCTAAAATAAGTTTCTAGCATAACTTACAAAATCTTAGCATTATCAAGTGAAAAAAGACCTTGCTCGGAAGTCAAAACCCTTACCCTGCCACTAGCCTTAGCCAATAAGCACAAAAAATTCATAAAGCATCACTAAAGACAAAGTTTAGTTCTTTTTGTGATTTGTGTTACGAAACAAAATTAAGATATCTTCCCGAAACAAAATTAAGACCATCTTTCCGGAATGATAAAAAACC
>JAOYMZ010022470.1:0-18083 GCA_025802335.1 Pinguicula primuliflora
GCATACTTGTAAATACGTAAAATCATAAAATTAAGACAATTTTACCCTTATAAACAATTCATAATACCTAAACTACCTTTTTTACTGTAGACAAGCATATTCTGCAAACACTCTATTTTAACTTTTGCTGTAGACAAGCATATTTTGCAAACACTTTTCATTTTTTTAATGAAAGTTACTTTTTTGAAAAGACCTTCTGAAAAGTTACTTCTTCATAAGCACAAGAACTTGCAAACACCCCCTAAATATACTTCTTTTTATTAGGGTTTGAAATTTACTATCACGAAGCTGACGGACATTACTTAATTCTCTTTTATATACAGTCTTTTCATTAAATTAATATAATCATTTAAAGATTGTGCATCCAGTAGGTAATTGGGCGACGTAAATGCTTTGACGCTGGATTGAATTTGTCCACGACAGCATAAAAGCCGATTCCTCGGGCGGGATGAAGCACGCAGACAATAGCTACACTCTTACTGACTTTAAGTGTGGTTGGCATTTCACATTCGTGTGATGATGGAGGAAGAACCAAAGGTGCCGAACCGGGAAATCGACGTTCGGTTGGTTGATTAGATTGCAGTTACTGTTTTCAGACAATCCGATAAGAAACCCTAGATTTCATTTATATTCAGTTTGATGTTGGATTCGTGTAGAAAAGGGCAAGGGTTGAGGTGTCAGACAGAATCGTGGAGGGATTCAATGAAGAGATGGAGGAGTCTTCGGACCAATTTTCAGGTGCAGAATCTTACAACAAGATTAATAACTCCAGAATTGTAATCGTGACGGATTATTTGCAAGAACCTCACCAAAGGGCTAGGAGAAATAAGGCCACAGATGGCACATCAACTTCGGCTGCCGCGCGGAGAACCAACCTCGGTTTGATTGGTAAGTTATTTATCGATACCTGAGTCTCCAGGCTTTGATATTATACTGCTGAAGTATTTGAATTGAATTGAAGTAGAGGAAAGTTCTATTACGATAGCGTGTGGGGTCATTGTTTCCCTCACAAGACATCAACTGTTGGTTTACCTCCGCCGTGCAAAAATTCCCTGATTTCAAATTCTACTGCATCCTATGGTTGTATGTGAAATATCTGGAGGTTTGGTTGTCGCTAGACATACAATTCGTGGGTATGGTCTCATTGGATTAATGCCTTCCAAAATGTTGTTGTAGCATTGCTAATTTTAATCTTATTGTGCTTCTCCCAGACTTACTGGTCTAGATTTGTCCAAGGTATCTTATGAGTTTTGTCCTTTTATTTTTTATTTGTGCTCTTTTTCAAATTCAGTGAGCGTTTATGTTACTCTTTGCAGAGGTTATTAAAGGCGATGGGAAAGATATTCCTGATGTAACCAAACGTTGGGTTGAAAAGTATGAGAGAAACAAAAAGTCTGCAATGGCTGAACTCCTAACCATGGTTTTCCATGTATATTATTTGATGTTTCATTAAGTCCGATCTGTAATGTTACGTCAGCATGTTACTTTTTTTAGGCATGTGGAGCAAAATATCGTCTTAAAGAAGAGGATATTGATGAGACTGATGTTGATAATGTGGTAATTTCTCTTGTTAAACTGGCAAGAAGAGTATCCTTTTCTGTTGAATGAAGCTAAGGTGCATCATGAAATGCCTTACTCGACTCCAGTGATATAAGACTTATGCTTTCTTATTGTTGAATACACTTAACAGCACTCATTCCAAAATTTATATTTTCCAGCTAAAAGGGAGGCTCTTTATCATTTTAATTGAAGGCAGGATTTCATCAAAAATAAAGAAAAAAAACACTCCCACCACATTGCGGGCAACACATGAAATCAAAAAAGAAATCCAGAAAGATTCCTGATTTTTCTTAACAGGTTGTAATTTTGGGTGAAATTGAAGATTATCAGAATTCAAAAAGGAACTCCAAGCATTTCTGAATTAAATATCTGGTATATTCAAGAAATCAGCAGTTTGTATTAACTGAATTAAATTGAAGCAAACACAGAACAGATGGAGACGCTAGGTTTCCCTTCATTAATTTCTGCCTTTACAATTTTCATGGAACTCTCTTTTTTCTTGTTATTTGCTCTGTTAAACCTATGATTCTGCAGATGATGAAGAAGATGAAGATGGAAATAGGGACTACGTGGAGGAGACTAACTCAGATGCAATAATGTTTTCTCTATCCGAATTGTTGGCTATGGATTCAGTTCCAAAGGTAGTCAGCTATTAATTCAATCTGATCTGACTGTACCTGTCAAGTGACAGGCTGATTTTCTTCGACCCATTTTATTTACCCATTAGAATTTACATTTCATGGATATTGTTTTTAATTCAGTTGTTCATTGCTGGTAAACAAAAAAAGCTATTACCCTGTATCACATTGGATACCTTGAGACTGAATTTTGAGCTTAACATGTTCTTAACCAAGAAGTTCATGATACTGCAGGATTATCTGGCCCCAGAGATTGTTTCTCATTCGGCTAAATATGGTGCAAGTGCAGGTGAAATTGTTAAGCATCTACTTACTGTCTCGAGGAAGAAGGGAGATATTTCGACTATTCTTGTAGAAGCACTGAAAAGGGTAAGTCATTCTTGGGCCTACTCATCTGTTCGAACTGATGGTTGTTCATTGTGTGTAATTCCCTCCCCTTACCCACCCTTATATCGTCTCCAGAAACGGGGATAGGTCGTGTTTATGGCATAGCAGTTAAAAGGATCAAGCAAGGCATATTATGATAAACTATGAAGCTGTTGTCCAATCTCTTCTGAATTTGTTCTTCCAGGCCTATCGAAGATATCTTCTAATGATTTTCTCAGGAGATGACGAATCATTGCTGAAGAAGTCATTTCTGGAATGTAAAGATTCAGTCAGTGGATCTGATCAAGATGTTGGAGCTGAAGAGCAACAAGAAAAGGATGAAGAGGACGCCGCCCCTTTGATACATTCACTTAGAGCACCATCGAATTCGAGATCCTTAAAATCTTCTCAGGAGGACGAGAGGGTCCTTGCAAAACAAGTAGATGCAGTGCGACTTTGGTGAATATCCCAAAAACTTCAGGCAAGTTTATATTTTGAATCTACATCTATCCTCGTTTGTTGTTTCATCGAAACCTTTACTTCAGTAGTCATTCTTGATGTGATTTCAGTTTGGATTTTCATCCCCCCATGTATATATCCTGTAACAATTTTCAAGCCTTGTTCTAACCAGTCGAAGCGAAGCTCTTAGAACGCTTGCCGTTCACAGCCCTTATAAAAAACCAATGAAATATGACTAATAGTAATAGTAGGATTATTGGGCCAAAAGAAGTCTGCGATGTGTTGGACCATCTTCCAGCTGAGAGGTTGCTATTATTTCCACCTGTTATCGTCATGATATTTTGTACATAATCCCAAGTCTTCTGCTGGCAATTTTATGGACTGACTTAAATACACTTGAGATAAGTTCACCATTTAAACATCCATGTGAAACTCCACAAAAATCTTCTATGCACCGACTTAAATTTTAGAGACAAATAACTTTTTTTTAGCCAAGCAAAATAAATTTTAAAAAAAATCGAATATGTACAATTTATTTGCATAAATGCTTATTGGGTCTTACTTGCAGGCCCAAGTTACCCAATAAGACATTCATACTGTTGCCCAGTGTTCAGAAGAAACTGAAAGGAGAACTAGGCAACTGGCAAAACGATCGCCCAAAGACGGGCCATATAATCAGCATTTATTTTATAAGAAATGAGCATAAACTACCTACCAAAGAAAAAAGAAATGAGAATAAACACGAGCATACTAATTATGCAAAAGGAAAGAAATATGTTCAGTGTCGAGACAGTAAGCTCCTATTTATATCTATATCACCTTAAAGTTTAATTTGTTGCTCAATTATCTATGCTACTAACCTTTCACATGTTTTGTTAGTGCATGAATGCATATACTTTTGGCTTCGGTTCACCTCGTGCATTAACCTCTTGATGATGTTTCTGCAGTTGTAAAGACACCACTAAAATACGATTACACACGCATTCAAGGAGCGCAAGGTGACAACTGAATTATGGAAAGAATTAGCGGAATGATTTTTTTAATTAAAACCTGTCGATGCGAGGTTACGTGTTGATAATAAAATAGGTGCGTGTGTGGCCCGTATAAACCTATAAGCTAATGTTCTAGAGTTTTTGCCTCTCAAAAGGCTTTCAAATATACAAATAAATATCACATCCCTAGAGTTTCACATATATAGCTAAAATGTGCCCTATTGATAACTCGCAAAACAGGATATATATATTTTGCGATTGAAATTTACTAGTTGTTCCTTATACCGCGGCCTTGGTTTGGTGATTGAAGTGGCTGAAGAGATCACTCTTTTCCCGGTTGCTAAATTGGTGCTGCATTCCTCTTGGATAGATGTGAATCAGGGTACCATATGAATGATCCCTTTTTTGGAATGATGTTGAAGTGCCTTTTTTGAATGATGTTGAGGCATGAGGATTCTCTTATGCAGCACTTTCCACTATGGTGTCGTTTCCGGACGATCATTTGGGTTCAGGATACTGGGGCAACATGTCCTCCTCCTTGTGAGCGTCTTATTTCAACATGTCCTCTTGCTCAGTCTTAAATATTAGCGAAATGGCTGCAGTTACCTGATGCCCAAACACCACCGACGGAAGAAGAATTTGAGGCGTTGAGACCACCGAACATCAAATTGAAAATCTGGGACAACATTTGGTGTGGCTTCACATGGCGAATTTGGACTGTGCAAAATGTAGCACATTTTAGTAGACAACAACGCATGAAGGAAGATTTATGCAGAACTTTGAAAATCATCTTGTGGGAATGAATCTGTTACCATTCGAAGCAAGAAAGCGGGTTAAAGTAGAGAAATGAATATCTCACTTATGAATTGGATGATCCGATCCGATTGCATAATGCCTAAATGTAATTTAATGGGTCGAGTGCTGGGTTCTGGCTCAAAAATACAACTATAAATACCTTACTTTCTTATTTTAATATTCTTTTCTTTACCAAAAAATACCACTAAAATGGGGTTAGATACAATTGATAATACCAACCTGTACTAGACACGAAAGAACCATGCTACAATTCAGAAAGAGAGAGAAAAGTATCCCATACGTGTGGCTAGTCATTATCAACAATGAGTCAATGACACAATCTAATCATTAGAAGAATGTTGCACAACCGAACAAGTTATCTCATAACCTCGATCTATGCATTAGCGTGCTATTAGCATTGTTCCAAAATATGGCCGTGTAGATGTTGGAGGCCTTCTATACCGGACGAATATATGTCACGGCCATTAACCATTTTGTCTTCATTGATAGTCTTGAGCCCTTTGCTACTAAGATGATAATAGCGGAGGTGCCACAAGTTTACTAGATCCTGAATCTGTGAAGAAAGACAGCGAGTAGTAGTAGCTTCTCCATCTAGTGGAATGGATATGGCACGAATCATAAATAATCTATTACAAGCCATTGAGCTTTCCATCAGCAATCTCTCTGATCATGATAGATTTTGCATTTTCCTCTTTGAAATATGACAGAAAGACCCTTTTCCTACAGCTGTCTGATGCTTAACAAATTGTTTGTTAAGGCTGGTACATAGAAGACCTCAGTTATAACACGAGTGAGGTTGTTCACATTCATCCTGATATTATCTTTGCCTTATACTTGGAGCCGAGAGTTGTTACTGAGCTTTACTGTCTCATGAAAACTGTTATTCATATTTGAAAATAGGTTCTTTGAGCCATACATGTAATTACTGCACCTTAAATCTAAGAACCGATATGTTTCATACTCCATAGATTCATGATCATCAACCACAACCAACAGAAGCATTTCTTCGGATGCTTCTGCATAATTCATGCGAGAATCTCGGTCTAGTTTGGAACATTCCCACTAAAAATGTCCCACAGCGTAACATCTGTAACACTCCATGCTGGATTTGTTCATTCCTCCTTGAAAGAAGACACATCTTCTCCTTCCACACCCTCTGCCTCTAAAACCACCATGGGTTGCTCCTCCTTGGCCACAAGTGATCTAAAATGCTGCTCGTTGTTGGTATGTCTGCTAAGGCGCTGCTCATGCACTAACAAACTACTCTGCAGCTCATCAATTGTCATAATATCCATGTCATCGACTTCTTCAATAGAACACACGATGTAATTAAATTTTGGAGTCATTGATCGCAAGATATTCTCTAGAACTAGAATGTCCTTCATTTGTTCTCAATGACACTTCATTTAATCATAACTTATTGAATGGATGTGACATATCAATTAATTACACATCTCTCCGAGTTTTTTCAAATGTATTAGGTAGAATCAATAAAAAAAATATATAGTGCAGGTCCGAGATCCTGGGCCCAGACCCGAACCCATGCCGTTTTTGGGGCAACTCCCTGGGGCGGTCCAGTCTTGCCTTCCTTAAATGTGTGCTATAAATTATTACCTTGGGCTCAATGTTTTAATGAGAGTAGTCTTCGATAATATGTTCGGAAGCAGACCACCCTCTTTGAGCTCGGGTCACGTGTGAAAGATTGATTTGAGATGAGCTAGTTGATGATGTCTTAGAGACAGGGTTTCAGGATGATACATAATAACATCCCTAATGTTGGCCAATATAATTTCACCATTTGAGAGCATACACAAATCCTCCAAAGATGCCAACTCATCAAAACGAGTTGTTTCCACATGGTAAGGAATTGTAATCAATTTAGTCCAAGAATCCTTCACGCCATACTCCCTCAAATTTCATACGTTAATGCAATTACTCTTAGTTTAATGCACAACAGAAATGCATTCTCCCAGCAATCCCAAAGAGGGTTCAGAGTCAAACACCTCCCAAAGACTTGATTGTTCAACCAATCCCTACGCTTCATTGTTAAGATTAAGAGATACAATACTCCATCTATTGTGAACTTCATAATGCTATGTCTGATAGTGAAGTTTCTCATTCACATATTTGTCCTCATGAAAAACTAATGTAATGCCACCTTTAAAGCTCTTAACCATTTTTCATGAGTTAGCCTTCAGACAATAAACCACAACCAATATTTCATCAGGAATTCCTAGATAGAAAATACCAACAACCTTGTAATTGTCATCAGACTTATTAAATCTGAATCCCCATATGAGTTCATGAAAAGAAATGATGCTACCTTCAATGATACACTATAGTACTGAGATTCCATAAAAACAATTCATTTTTTTCCACAATGTGGACAATCCCATTAACTGACCCAGCGAGAGTAATATAATTGTTCATTTTACTAGGACAATCATTAATAGATTCTACAGTGCAAGACTCTGCATGAATGAAAGGGCCGGACATCACTAGAGCTCAAAACTTAGCAGGCCGCGGGTAAGAAGATATGACAGAATTATCCAATTAGACAAATCTGCATCCTTTGATTTCTCAAGATGGGTCTCAACAAAGTGCGTACTAGAAAAAAAGCAAGACCATGACTTCATAACAGATTTGAATTTCAAGAGGGTGTTGATAGGTAGCTTCACAATGATTTTTGTGACGATATCTTGTTGGAATTCTACAGTTGTTATTGTTTGTCACACTATTTTGTTGAGGTGAGAAGGCTGAAGTTAACTGTTTTTAAATGCGTGCCGAAGCTAATAAAACATTTGGAAGTGAACTCACTGCTACAGTCAATTCTTAGAGTTTGAATGAAAGAAGATGTTTCTTTTCCACCTTTGCCTTGATGGCTTTGAACATCTTAAAGGCTTCAACTTTCTCGTTCATAAAATACACCCATATCTTCCTGTTCATGTCATCTATAAAGATAAGTATATAGCATTTCTTATCGTTTGAGATGGGCTTGATAGGGCCACACACGTCCGAATGGATCAACTCCAATATCATTGAGGCACGCTTGGTACTTTACTGAGGAAAAGGATATCTCTGATGCTTTCCTTCGAGGCAGCCTTCACACGCAGCTTTATTGACATCAAAGGGTGGCATGCCACTAACCATTTTATGATCTTGGAGAGTCTTGAGCCCTTTTCTACTACGATGACCATAGTGGAGGTGCCATAAGGCTGCTGGATCCTAGATCTGTGAAGAAAGACAGTGAGTAGTAGCAGCTTCTTCATCCGGCGGAATGGATATGGCATGATTCATAAATATTCTATTGCGAGCCATTGAGCTTTTCATCAGCAATCCTCTCTGATATTGATAGATTTTGCATTTTTCTCTGTGAAAGAAGATAGCCAGACCCTTTTCCTACAGCTGTCAGATGCTTAGCAAATTGTTTGTTATGGCTGGTACATAGAAGACTTCAGTTATAATACGAGTGAGGTCGTTCACTTTCATCCTGACGTTACCATTGCCTTGTACTTGGAGCCGAGAGTTGCTGCCAAGCTTTACTGTCTCACGAAAATTGTTATTCATATTTGAAAATAGGTTCTTTGTGTCACAGATGTGATTACTGCACTGTGAATCTAAGAACCATACATGTTCCATACTCCATAGATTCATGATCATCGACCAAAGCATTAGATGCATTTCCTTGGTTGCTTCTACATGATTCATGCGAGAATCTCGATCTGGTTTGGGACATTCCCACTAAAAATGTCCCACAACGTAACATCTATAACCCTCCACGATTGATTTGTCCCTTCCTCCTCGATAGAAACCACATCTTCTCCTTCCACACCCTCTGCCTCTAAAACCACCATGGGTTGCTCCTCCTTGGCCAGAGGTGATCTAAAATGCTGCTCGTTGTTGGTATGTCTTCTAAGGCCCTGCTCATGCACCAATAAACTACTCTGCAGCTCATCAATGGTCATAATATCCTGGTCATCTCTAGAACTAGAACGTCCTTCATTTGTAATCACGATAAAATTAGAACTAGAACTGCGACATCTTAATAGAACACACGATGTAATCAAATTTTGGAGTCATTGATCGCAAGATCTTCTCTAGAACTAGAACGTCCTTCATTTGTTCTCAATGACACTTCATTTAATCATAACTTATTGAATGGATGTGACATATCAATCAATTCCACATCTCTTCGGGTTTTTTCAAATGTAGCGAGTAGAATCAATCAATAAAATATAGTGTGGGTTCGAGTCCCTGAGCCCAGACTCGGACCTGTCCCGCGGTTAGGGAAACCCACCGAGGCAGGCCAATCTTGCCTTCCTTAATTGTGGTGTTATAAATTATTACCTTTGGCTAAAGGTTTTAATGTGGGTAGTCTCCGATAATATGTTTGAAAACAGACCTTCCTCTTTGGGCTCGAGTCAGATGTGAAAGATTGATTTTAGATGACTTGGTTGATGATGTCTTAAAGACAGAGTTTAGGATGGTACATAATAACATTCCTAACGTTGGACAATATAATTTCACCATTTACAAGCATACACAAACTCTCCAAGGATGCCAACTCATCAAACCACAGTAGAGTTGTTTCCACATGGTATGGAATCGTAATCAATTTAGTCCAAGAATCATTCATGTCATACTCCCTCAAATTTCATATGTCAATGCAAGTACTCCTAATGTAATGCACAACAGAAATGCATCCTCCCAGCAATCCCAGAAAGGGTTCAGAGTCAAGCATTTTCCAAAGACTGGGTTGTTCAACCAATCCCTACGTCTCATTGTTAAGATCAAGAGATACAATACTTCATCTGTTGTGAACTTCATCATGCTCCGTTTGATAGTGAAGTTTCCCATTCACATACTTGGCCCCATGAACAACTAATGTAATGCCACATTTAAAGCTCTCAATCATTTTCCATGAGTTGGCCTTCGACTATAAACCACGACCAATGTTTCATCAGGAATTTCTAGATGTAATATACCAACAATCTTATAATTGCCATCAGACTTATTAATTCTAAATCCCCATATGAGTTCACGAAAAGAAAGGATGCTACCTTCAATGAAACACTCTAGTATTGGGATGCCATAAAAATAATTTCTTGTCTTTTACCACAATGAAGACAAGCCCATTAACTAACCAGTAAGAGTAACATAATTGTTCATTTTACTAGGACAATCAGTAATAGATTCTATAGTGCAAGACTCTGCCTGAATGAAAAGGCCGGACACCACTAGAGCTCAAAACTCAGTAGGTCGCGGGTAGGAAGATAAGACAAAATCATCCAATTAGATAAACCTGCATCCTTTGATTTCTCTAGATGGGTCTCAACAAAGTGCATACTAGAAATAAGATAAGATCATTACTTCATAACAGATTTGAATTTCAAGAGGATTTTGACAGGTAGCCCCACAATGATTTTTGTGATGATATCTTGTGGGAGTTCTGCAGTTTTTTCTTTCTGTCACACTGTTTTGTTGAGGTGAGAAGACTGCAGTTAACTGTCTTTGGATGCGTGCAGAAGCTAATAAAAGTTGTGGAAGTTAAATCACTGCCACGGTCAATTCTGAGAGTTTGAATGAAAGAAGATGTTTCTTTTTCCACCTTTGTCTTGAAGGCTTTGAACATCTCAAAGGCTTCAACTTTCTCATTCATAAAATACATCAATGTCTTCCTGCTCATGTCATCTATAAAGATAAGTATATAGCATTTCTTACCGTTTGAGATGGGCTTGATAGGCCCACACACGTCCGAATGGATCAACTCCAATATCATTGAGGCACGCTTGGTACTTTACCGAGGAAAGGGATATCTCTGATGCTTTCGTTCGAGGCAGCCTTCACACGCAGCTTTATTGACATCAAAGAGCGGCATGCCATTAACTTTTTTTGATCTTGGAGAGTCTTGAGCCCTTTGCTACTAAGATGACCGTAGCGAAGGTGCCACAAGGTTGCTGGAACCTGGATCTGTGAAGATGTACAGTGAGTAATAGCAGCTTCTCCGTCCAGTGGAATGGATATGGCATGAATCATAAATATTCTGTTGCGAGCCATTGAGTTTTCCATCAGCAATCCTCGCAGATCATTATAGATTTTGCTTTTTCCGCTCTGAAATAAGACAGCCAGACCCTTTCCTGTAGTTATCTTGTACATAGAAATATTCTGATGCTTAGCAAATTATTTGTTAAGGCTGGTACATAGAAGACCACAGATATAACATGAATGAGACTGTTTACTTTCATCCTGACATTACCTTTGCCTTGTACTTGGAGCCGAGAGTTGTTGCCAAGCTATATTGTCTCACGAAAACTGTTATTCATATTTGAAAACAGGTTCTTTGAACCACAAATGTGATTACTGCACCCTAAATCAAAGAAACAGATATGTTCCATACCCCATAGATTCATGATCATCAACCAACTTCAGCTTAATTCATGCGAGAACCTCGATCTAATTTGGGACATTCCCACTGAAAATGTCCCAGAGCGTGACATCTGTAACACTCCACGATGGATTTATCCCTTCCTCCTCGATAGAAGCCACATCTTCTCCTTCCACACCCTCTGCCTCTAATATCACCATGGGTTGCTCCTCCTTGGCCAGAGGTGAACTGTAATGCTTGCTCGTCATCAGTATGTCTGCTAAGGCGTTGCTCATGCACCAGCAAACTATTCTGCTGCTCATCAATAGTCATAATATCCAGGTCATCGGCTTCTTCAATAGAACACACAATGCAATCAAATTTTGGAATAATTGATCGCAAAATCTTCTCTAGAACTAGGACGTCGTTTATTTGTTCTTCATGGCACTTCATTTAATCATAACTTATTGAATGGATGTGACATATCAATCAATCCCACATCACTCCGAGTGTTTTCAAATGTATCAGGTAGAATCAATAAAAAAATATATAATGCGGGTATGAGTCCCTGGGGCCAGACCCGAACTCGGACCTATCCTGCTGTCGGGGTGGGCCAGTCTTGCCTTCCTTAAATATGGTGTTATAAATTATTACCTTGGGCTCAAGGTTTTAATGAAAATAGTCTTCGATAATATGTTCGAAAATAGACCCCCCTTTTGAGCTCGGGTCACGTGTGAAAGATTGATTTGAGATGTTCGGGTTGATGATGTCTTAAAGACAGAGTTTCAGGATGGTACATAATAACATTCCTAATGTTGGCAAATATAATTTCACCATTTGGGAGCATACACAAACCCTCTAAGGATGCCAACTCATCAAACCACAGTGGAGTTGTTTCCACATGATAAGTAATCGTAATCAATTTAGTCCAAGATTCCTTCATGCCATACTCCCTCAAATTTCATACGTCAATGCCAGTACTAATGTAATGCACAACAGAAATGCATCCTCCCAGCAATCCCAAAAAGGGTTTAGAGTCAAGCATTTTCCAAAGACTAGGTTGTTCAACCAATCCCTACGTCTCATTGTTAAGATCAAGAGATACAATACTTCATCTGTTGTGAACTTCATCATGCTTCGTCTGATAGTGAAGTTTCTCATTCACATACTTGTACCCATGAACAACTAATGTAATGCCACCTTTAAAGCTCTTAATCATTTTCCATGAGTTGGCCTTCAGACTATAAACCACGACCAATGTTTCATCCGGAATTTCTAAATAGAAAATACCAACAACCTTGTAATTGCCATCAGACTTATTAAATCTGGATCCCCATATGAGTCCACGAAAAGAAACGATGCTACCCTCAATGAAACACTCTAGTTCTGGGATTTCATAAAATAATTCATTGTCTTTTACCACGATGAGGACAAACCCATTAACTGGCCCAGCAAGAGTAATATAATTGTTCATTTTACTAGGACAATCAGTAATAGATTCTAAAGTGCAAGACACTGCATGAATGAAAGGGCGGACATCACTAGAGCTCAAAACTTAACAGGTCACGGGTATGAAGATATGACAAAATTATCCAATTAGATGAACCTGTATCCTTTGATTTATCCAGATGGGTCTCAACAAAGTGCATACTAAAAATAAGACAATACAATGACATCATTACATATTTGAATTTAAGGAGGGTTTTGATAGGTAGCCCCACAATGGTTTTTGTGATGATATCTTGTGGGAGTTCTGCAGTTTTTTCTTTCTGCCACTCTGTTTTGTTGAGGTGAGAAGACTGCAGTTAACTGTCTTTGGATGCGCGAAGAAACTAATTAAAGATGTGGAAGTGAACTCACTGCCATAGTCAATCTGAGAGTTTGAATGAAAGAAGATGTTTCTTTTTCCACCTTTGCCTTGAAGGCTTTAAGCATCTCGAAGGCTTCAACTTTCTCATTCATAAAATACACCAATGTCTTCTTGCTCATGTCATCTATAAAGATAAGTATATAGCACATCTTACCGTTTGAGATGGACTTGATAGGGCCATACACGCCCGAATGGATCAGCTCCAATATATATGAAGCATGCTTGGTAGTTTGCTGAGGAAGGGATATCTGTGTTACTTTCTTTCGATGCAGCCTTCACACACAGCTTTATTGACATCAAAGGGCGGCATGCCATTAACCATTTTATGATCTTGGAGAGTCTTGATCCCTTTGCTACTAAGATGACCATAGCGGAGGTGCCACAAGGCTGCTGGATCCTGGATCTGTGAAGAAAGACTGTGAGTAGTAGCAGCTTCTCCGTCCAGTGGAATGGATATGGCATGAATGATAAATATTCTGTTGCGAGCCATTGAGCTTTCCATCAGCAATCCTCCCTGATCATGATAGATTTTGCATTTTCCTCTCTGAAATAAGACAGCCAAACTCTTTTCCTGTAGTTGTCTGATGTTTAGCAAATTGTTTGTTAAGGTTGGTACATAGAAGACCTCAGTTACAACACGAGTGTGGCCGTTCACTTTCATCCTTGCATTACCTTTGCCTTGTACTTGAAGCCAAGAGTTGTTGCCAAGCTATATTGTCTCACGAAAATTGTTATTCATATTTGAAAACAGGTTATTTGAGCCACACATGTGATTACTGCACCCTAAATCTAAGAACCAAATATGTTCCATACTCTATAGATTCATGATCATCAACCAAAGCTATCAGAAGCATTTCTTCGGATGCTTCTGCATAATTCATGCGAGAATCTTGATCTAGTTTAGGACATTCCCATCGAAAATGTTCCAGAGCATGACATCTATAACACTCTACGATGAATTTGTCCCTTTCACCTCGATAGAAGTCACATTTTCTCCTTCCACGCACTCTGCCTCTAAAACCACCATGAGTGGCTCCTCCTTGGCTAGATGTGATATGCAATGCTTGCTCGTTGTTGGTTCGTCTGCTAGGGCGCTGCTCATGCACTAGCAAACTACTTTGCAGCTCATTAATGGTCATAATATCCAAGTAATTAGCTGCTTCAATAGAACACACGATGTAATCAAATTTTGGAGTCATTAATCGCAATATCTTCTTTAGAACAAGGACGTCCTTCATTTACTCTCCATGGTATTTCATTTTGGTGACAATAGAGAGAGTACAACTGAAATAACTCGTGATAGATTCATCAGAATTCATTTGAAGAATCTCAAATTCTTTTCGAAGTGCCTGGAGCCGTGCTCGCTTCACTCGCGTGGTACCTTGATATTTCTGCTTTAGGGAATCCCATATATCGTTCGCAGTATCCTTCTTTAAGATGGTTTCTAGTACACCTCGATCAATAGCTTGGAACAGATAATTTTTGGCCTTAAAATCCTCGAGCTTCAGCTCATCAAACAGCTTCTCGGGTCCTCCTCCTGCTGTAGTAAGGCCTGGATCAATGAGAATTGAAAACTCCTTCGAACGAAGGAACTTTTCCATCAACATACTCCAGTGGTCGTGGTGGCCATCAAAGCGTGAGATTGTTGGTTGCACGAAGCTGCTGTTGATTTATTGAATATAAAAGGAGGCTTATATAGCCTTACAAATAGAGACGTCTAACCAACACACTTGACTGCTAAGCCCTAACACACATGAAAGAGGAAAACATGGAAAACATGAAAAATATGGTTATTGACTATTCTTAACAGTCTGTTGACATAATCCATGTGCCTAGATACGGGTGACATGACTTCCGAAACTGACTGTAGTGATAACTCAAAACTCAAAACATTGCAAACCAAAGGAAGATGATAGACGTCCACTCAACCTCACCCGAAAAGCTTGGTAAATACGATTTATCTTAATATAAACACGTCTCTACGTTGTCTGCTTTCTCAAGAAATTCAACACACGGGTTTTACGATCACCGCTCATCTCTCCTAATGGCTAGAGTTTATATTATTATTTTAATTAATTTGTTTTATCTCTGTTACTTCTTGTATAATCTTAAATATTCGCTTTATCGCTTATCATTTGTTAAAACGGAGACCATCATAATTATCAACGCGTTGTATGCTTCAATTTGACATGCGACATCATATAGTTTCGATGTATTTATTATTTAATTATTTTTTATTTGATAGGCGTCCAACTATAGTCATTCAAAAATAGTTGAAAAATGTGTTTCGTTAATCAGCCATAGAATTTAGTTTCGGCGACTTCACCGCAAAAAAACTAAAATTCTATTAAATAAGTATTTTAAGAGCAACAAACTTAACATAGTCTTAAACGGTGTGTTACAAGTGTTAAATAAAAGTTTTGGAATAATCGTATCAAAATCATAGATTCTGTTTTCGGCAGCTTCGCCGCAAAAAAACTAAAACCATTAAATAAGCATTTTAAAAGTAACACACTTAACGTTAGTCTTAAACGGTGTGTTATGAATGCTAAAATAAAAGTCTTGGAATCACTGTATCAAAATCATAGAAGCCGCCGAAAAATTTAAATCCTATTAAATAAATATTTTAAAAATAACAAACTTAATCCTGACCTTAAACGGTATGCTACGGGAATCAAAATGAAAGTTTATGAGAGGTTTCTAAACATATTAAATATGGAAAATGTTATTTTGTAATTGATATTACGGCAGCGAAGTTGCCATAAAAATCTAAAACTCTATCTTATAAATCCTAACCTTAAAATATTAGTATTATTAGTTTTGGTTGAAAACTCTTATTTAATAATAAAATCAACAGAATAGCAAAATAAAATTCTAATTTAATAAGAAAGTGTATTTTTATTTATAAAAATGTATTTTTATTATATAAATATGTTCAACTATTAATTATTTAAAATGGGTGGCTTACATTATTGGCAGCCCAAATCACCCCCCACGTGGCATTCAAAATTTAAACTACAACAGGAAAAATGAGAATTTAAAATTTTATAATCAAACTTACCATACCTATCCCAAAAAAAAAAAATAATCAAAGTTACCATCACGATGTGATAAAAAACAACCGATGCAACACAAATCATTAAAAAAAAACATCATTTGTTTGAACTTTGAAGATGTACCAATAGCGGCGGACGGGGCAAGAGTGCAACTCATAAATTTCAGATTTTGCTTCTTATTTTTTATTATGATTATTTTAAGTATTTTATTATTATTATTATTATTTTTAGTTGGAGGTCACGGAAACAATCTCCTCATTATGTTAAGGGTGATGGTATGATTGCATACATCCTACTCTCTCTAGACTCTGCATACGGTGAATTTACTGATATATTTGATTTGGTTTGATTTAGTAGTTAAGAAGAATTATTATTGTAATATAAAAATGATTATTTAATATTTACCCTTTTAGTGAATGCAAATAATATAATGTTTTTAATAGAGAAATACTAGTTGTACAAAAAAAATTTTGTACAAAATTTATACAAATTACGCTCCAATCATTGGATTAAATCTAATCTATTTTATATAATATTTATGAATTTTGCACACAATAATCCAATAGGCGTTATTAGTTTGTACAAAAAAGTTTGTACAATTAATATTTTTGTTTTAAATAATACTCAACATACATATAATTTAATGTACTAAATTAGAGGTTTATGCGAGGTGCTTATGATTTTAATTGTGCGTATAAGCACTTTTTAAAATAAAATTTGTGTTTTGTGTAATACAATTACTAGTGTCTGTTTTTTTAGAACTTATTCCTTCTTAAAAATAAACATTTT
The DNA here is from genome assembly GCA_025802335.1 of Pinguicula primuliflora. NCBI lineage: Eukaryota > Viridiplantae > Streptophyta > Magnoliopsida > Lamiales > Lentibulariaceae > Pinguicula > Pinguicula primuliflora. The sequence continues at coordinate 16,911 of JAOYMZ010022470.1, forward strand.
ATGGACACATTTTTTCTTTATTAAAATAAGAATGATATTTTTTATTATAATATTCAAATATAAATATTTTTATAATTAAATTAATCTAAATTAATGAGCAATGCTACATGTACCCTCAAAATGGACACACTTTATAGACTCCCTTATGTGACAACCACACAACCACACACACAACCGTAGTCATTTTTTAATGTGTGATTGTGATGGTTGACACATAAGGGAGTTTGTGAAGTGTGTCTATTTTGAAGATACAAGTAGCATTATTCTTAATTAATATATTTTAATTAAATAAAAATAGTACTTATGCGCAATTGACTTTAGATATAAAACATCAATGGGTCATGTTATGAAATTATTTCGAAATGAGAGATAGGTACATCCATATCCATATCTACAGAGCGCTTTATATGGTCAGCGTTCGTGTGGTTAGTATTCCCTTCGGGTGGATAATTTTTTCGTGACACCATCCGCTTTCGAAATTGATCGCATAATTGGAAAGTTTATACATTAGAGATGAAAATTCCTATATTCCGACATGATTTCAACGACTTTATTACCGTTTAATTTAATTTAACATTTTTCTCATGGGTTAAGTAGTCCTAAATATGGTTTTTGAAATTCCCGGTAACGAAGTCGCTAGAATCGTAACGGAATATGGGGATTTTTATCTCCAATGTATAAGCTTTCCAATTATGCGATCAATTTCGAAAATAGATGGTGTCACGCAAAAATTATCCACCCGAAGAGAATACTGATCACACAAAGACTGACCATATAAAGCGCTCCATCCATATCTATATCCATATGTTCATGTTCATGTTCATGTTCATATAACAAATGGGAAGTTAAACGACAACAAAACCAAAATTTTTGGTGAATGAAACGACAAAAATCTATGTTGACCTGGCATTTGTGGTTCGCAGCTTTTTCACATTTACGACAATGTATTAGGAATAAAGTTGGTATTTTTATTTTTGTTTTATTTACATGCAAAATATGTACCATATTTTATGTTGAAAAATGTTAAGAACGTCATTTTGATTTGTTTAGATTTAAAATGACATCGTTTTAATTTAAGTGTATATATATATACAATCAGCTTCATATGGTCAGTCTTCGTGTGGACAGTTTTTCCTTCGTGTGGACAATTTTTTCGTAGCACCATCCGTTTTC